>BFEA01000143.1:931781-941933 GCA_003427395.1 Chara braunii
GAGAGAGAGAGAGAGAGAGAGAGAGAGAGAGAGAGAGAGAGAGAGAGAGAATTGAGACATCGCGTCTCGTTCCTAGTGTGTGACGAACTCCCCATGGATATGTTGTAAGGAATGTACTACCTCTCTGTGGCACAGCCCCAGTTTGATTGGGATCGAAAAGTGGTCAAACACACTTTGCCAGGTGGAGGGACCTCCAGATTGCACAAGTTCAAAGCTAGTAGTCTGATCGAGTCCCATGGATGCATGTGTGCGGCCGCGTTCTATAACTATTATAAGCAAAATCAGGAGGAGGGTATGTACCTAGTTTATGTCTCTGCTGCAGGCGAGCCGGTGAAAATGTCGTCGGAGATAGAGGGAGTGGTTGCCAAGTACCCTGATCTATTTGAAGAGCCGACAGGGGTTGTAGAGAGGCAGGTCGTCCACGCGATAGAGATTATCCTAAGGTCTAGCATCCCGAAGGGTAGGATCTATCGGATGTCTCCTGGCGAGCTCGATGAGCTTCGCCGACAACTCAAGGAACTCGTAGATAAGGGTTGGATCCGGCCGAGTGTCTCTCCTTATGGGTCTCCAGTACTATTCGTGCCTAAGAAAAAGGAAGGGACACTTAGGATGTGCATTGACTATAGGGGCCTCAATGCCATCACTGTCAAGAACAGAGAGCCCCTATCGCGCATCGATGATTTGTTAGATAGAGTCCAAGGGTGTCGGTACTTCAGTAAGATAGATCTGAAGTCCGGGTACCATCAGATTGCAATCCAGCCCGAGGATCAGCACGAAACCGTTTTTCAGACCAGGTACGGTCTGTACGAGTTTGTGGTGATGCATTTTGGCCTTTGCAATGCTCCTGGCACCTTTCAGCACGCTATGAATCGGATATTCCATGACTACTTGGATAAGTTTGTCATCATGTACCTCGATGACATACTTATTTTTAGTAAGACTGTCGAGGAGCACGTTGCCCACCTGGACAAAGTCCTCAGTCTCCTGCGACAGCACAAGTTCAAGATCAACGGTGAGAAGTGCGAGTTTGGCCGCACCCGTGTCTTGTACTTGGGTCATGAGATCTTCGCGGAAGGGTTGAAGCCCGATGACGCGAAGGTGACCAGCATTCGTGATTGGCCACGTCCTTAGTCTGTGACTGAGATGATATCTTTCTTAGGGATGACATGCTACTATAGGACTTCCGTTAAGAACTATAGCATAGTGGCCGCTCCTTTGACTGATCTGACCCGCCTTGACACTCCATGGGAGTGGACAGATGAGTGCGAGGCTACTTTCAGACATCTGAAGCATGCGTTGACGCACTACGAGGTCTTAAAACTTCTCGATCTTGATAAGCCGTTTTTAGTCACCACGGATGCCAGCCAATATGGCATTGGCGTCGTGCTTGCGCAGCAGGAGGGGCCAAAGTTGAGGCCTGTTGAGTACATGTCCAATAAAATGTCGTCTCAGAAGTTGGCTACGTCCACCTATGAGAAGGAACTCTATGCGGTTTACAAGGCTCTGACCCATTGGAGGCACTATCTCCTTGGGAGGTTCTTCATCCTCAGGACTGATCATCAGAACCTGAGATGGATGAGAACTCAGTCGGTACTCTCTGACGCTCTCAAGCGTTGGACCGAAGTCATTGATCAGTATGACTTTGACCCGCAGTATCTGAAAGGGGAGTACAACAAGATTGTTGATGCCTTGTCGCGTAGACCTGATTTCTCAGGTGCTCTGATTACTGAGTTCGATCTTGCGGACAACATTACTCAGTCCTTGGTGGAAGCCTACCGTGAGGATCCGTTCATGTCTGAGATCATTCGCAGACTCGAGGCGAAGGACAAAGTGACTTCTGCCGAGTTTGAGTTGGTCAAGGCCTTGTTGTTCCTTGAAAAGGTTGGGAATAAACGTTTGTGTGTTCCTAATAGGGAGTCTTGCGTAGTTTATTTAGCGAGTGTCATGATGCCACCGGCCATTTTGGGTACAAGAAGACCGCAGCTAACCTGCTGCAGCGGTTCTGGTGGCCCGCAATGATGAGAGATGCCCAATTGTATGTGGAGACTTGTTAGGTCTGTCAGAGAGACAAGCCACGTACTCAGGCTCCTCTTGGGCTCCTGGAGCCCCTTCCAATTCTGGAAAGGCCTGGTGAGAGTTTGTCCATGGACTTCATGGATACGCTGGTTACCAGCAAGAGTGGGATGAGACACATTTTCGTCATTGTGGATAGATTTAGTAAGTATGCTAGATTAATAGCCATGCCGGAGACCCGAGTACGTAATCAGATTGTTCAAAGAGAACTGGGTTAGGGTTTTTGGATTGCCCAAATCCATAGTGAGCGACAGAGATGTCGGCTTCACTAGCGAATTGTGGAAGGCCGCTGCTGTAGAGCAGGGAACCCAGTTGCAGATGACTTCTGGAAATCACCCAGAGGCCAACGGTCAGGCCGAGCAACTGAATCGCGTTGTACGACACCTGTTGAGGCATTACATCAAGCCCAGCGAGGTGGACTGGGATGAGAAGCTTGCTCTCATCGCCAGTCTGTACAACAACGCTGTACACATCGCCACTGGGGTGAGCCCAAACAGTTTGCTATTGACTTTCAAACCTAGACTACCCTTACACTTTCTCCTTCCTGAGAATCAGTCAACTGCTGCACCAGGTACTTCAGAGTTTGCCTACAGGTATGAACAAAAGATGCAGCAAGCGGTAGAACAGATGCAGAAGGCACAGGCTGCAATGATAGAGTCTGAGAATAGACACCGCCGACCTTCTACGTTTCAGGTTGGGGACAGAGTCTGGGTAAAGTCCTCAGAACTGGGACAGGAGTACGGGATTTCCCGCAAACTCATGCCACAGTACTTTGGGCCATGGGAAGTCTTAGATATTGTCGGGACTGATCCAGATGGGCCATCTTATGTAATCCGGATCCCTGGTCATCTCCGTACTTACCATGTCCTTCACGCCTCCAAGCTTGCACCTTTCAAAGAAACAGATCAGTTTCCATCTCATCGTTCAATGCTGCCCCCAACCATGGATGGAGAGGTGGATATCGATCGTGGACCACAGAGAGCTGCCGGTTCCAAGACCAACAGGCAGGGGACGTCCTCCGAAACCGAAGCTGCAGTACCGCATTCGGTTCCGACATCATACTGATCCTCAGGAGGACCGCTGGTTCACCAGGGAAGAACTTATGCAGACCGCTCCTCAAGTTGTGGCTCATTACGAGAAATCTCTGCAGAAAGGAAAGTGCCCGATGGTCGAAGACTGAGCTTCTCAGAGGACTGTTGAAGCTAAGGAGGAGGGAATGCGAGGCCACTGCCTCTATGAGCTCCAATCGGCCCCCTAAGGAGGAGGGAATGCAAGGCCACTGCCTCTATGAGCTCCAATCGGCCCCTTTTTGGAGCAAGTCGGCCGCCCTAAGTGAAGGCAGGCTCGACGAGGCCCTCAGGGCCCTATTTTGACCACTGCGCAACTAAGGAAATTCAGGCAGTTGCGCAGYGCCAGTTGGTTGAGAGAACCCAGGCCCTGGGCCGCCTGTGTGAATGTATGGAAAGCAGGCCCTGGGCTGGATACGGGTACTGGGCCAAACACAGGCCAAAGGCAGTTGGGTGCAAGCAACCACCTCAGGCCCAAGGCCTGTTCTCTGTCGTGTTGGGCCTCAGGCTACCGGGGCCTACTGGAAGCTTCCTGGGACTGAACGCAGGCAGGCCACTTCGATATAGCAAAGGGCCTGCCTCCAGATTGGACATTCGGGTGCTGGCTGCATGCTGCGCAAGCGCTGCTGCGCTGAAGCTCGCTGGTACTCACGCTCTCACGGGCGAGCAGGAAGGAGCAGGCAGCCATAGCCGAGCTGCGCTGCTGTAAGCTGGGTGTGGCGCAGGGTGGTCCTTGGGTGCAAGTGGCATCTGTGTGTTGGGGAACGAGGTTGTTTGTAAGGCGAGAGACATACCTGGTGCTGGAAGCGTGCGGCATTGGCCGCTATCTGCTCGTACTTCGGGAGAGCTGTTGTCGTCAACTTCGGCATTGTAGTATAGGCTAGATAGGATCTGCTATATGTAGTCTGGGCGCTGAGCGCCACATAGGATATCAACTTTGGTTCTTCGTTGATGATGATGATGGGACTATTTCAGCATTGTCAATTATGAACTCTTGGTGTGTTCTTATTTGGTTAAACCCGTGATGCAATTCTGCTTTTGGTTCGAGGTCACGACTATCTGGACTCATATGTATGATGCTGTTTGATTGCTGAAGTTCGCTATTGCTCATCTTCCTTGCACTAGCTTGGAATGCAATAAATTTCAAACTCCACAGCTGTTTGCTCAGAATTTTGCTCCTGCACCTTGTTCTGATGTTGCAGCTCCATTGATGAGCATCAACCAGTGGGCGGGTGCATGTACTTCACGGGCAAGGACGGCACTCTGGTTGCAGCAAAAGGTGGGCATACTTACCGAACAAATAATGTAACCGGTGAGGTCACTCAGCTACAGGCCGTAGACTCAGATGACATTCAGATCAGAGAAAGTGCAAGGTATATTGAGCGGTCGTATGGGCGGGAGTGGCTGCTCGTGAATAGGAGCTCATCTACAGATGTCAACATTGATGGGAAGAAATACTACATTGACACACTGCCATTCACTTATGATAACCTGGAGCTCACAGCAGTGATGATCCTTCCACGTGTCACCATCTTAGGCGAAGTGGACCGCAATCGGAAGGTGACTGCCATCACTCTCATTGTCATGGCTATTGGAGGTCTGGGATTCAGCTGCTTGCTTATTTCCATATTCGTTGGGATAAAGGTATCTCAGCTGCAGCTGCGAGTAAGGCTCATTGAGGAGTTAGAGGCCAAAGCAAAAGTGGAAGCGGAAAATGAAACAAAGACAACATTCCTTTCAAACATGAGGTCAGTTTCACAATTTTGAAGTCCTCACTTCCAGCAACATGAGGAACCTGAAAATGAAGCTCGTGATTCCTATCCATGCCATTATTGTCAGCCTGGAGCTTGCGGTGCAACCAGAGTCGTTTTGCTGGGACACCTATCCTTAAACATCAATGTCATACCCACCTCACTCCCAGCAACACGAGGAAGCAGAAAACGAAGCTCGTGATTGTTTTTTCTGTGCTATGCCCACCTCACTCCGAGCAACAGGAGGAAGCAGAAAATAAAGCTCGTGTTTGTTTTTTGAACTTTTTTCTGTGCTGTGCCCTCCTCACTCCCAGCAACAGGAAGAAGCAGAAAATGAAGCTCGTGTTTGTTTTTTCTCTGCTGTGCCCTCCTCACTCCCAGCAACACGAGGAAGCAGAAAATGAAGCTTGTGTTTGTTTTCTGTGCTGTCTTGGTCAGACCGAAAGGAAGCCAAGGCCATTTTGTTGAGACATCAATGATCAATCTTTGAACATTGATGTCAACCTAATCATCTGTGCAATTTTCCTTTGTACGGTTGTACCATTCAATCCTCCGAATGGGCTTGTATGGACTCCCCTTTTTCTTTTCTTATGCGGTAGATTCCCAGAGTCTCTTTTGCCCCACTTCTAGGCGGGCCTCATGGTGCCCTCCAAACTGATGCAGAGACAGATACAGTTTTTCTCTTTTTTTTTTGGACCATTTTTTGATTTATGTGTTTCATCCTTGTGCGGGGGCCATGCTAATCTTCTGTCTATCGTTCCGATTTTAATGGATGTCCTGAACGAACAGCAAGATACACTTTAGTAAATGAAAACCATTCTATTCGTGCATATTCATTACTTGTGTATTGCCGTCAAAAACATTATGATGGTGTTGCACGAGATATGGTTAACGGGGGGCCAAATATTCACCATTTTCGCTGGCAATTTCAGTGCGAATTTCATCGAAAATTTTAAAAACAAACGATATGAGACCATAGTGCAAACACCAAAAAAGGAAACAGGCCAAGAAAAACAAAAAGAAAAACAAAAAAAACACTATGAAACCCTAACACAAAGACACCGTCCGAGTCAAAATGAAGTATCCAACGAATTCAACGAAATGCCAACTTTTTCATCATTGATCCAAACATGTCAAAACTGAACACATGACGTACCCTAAAGCACATATGTATCACACAAAAAGAAAAACAAGAAAAAGAGCAAAAAATCAGCACACTATGACAGTTCGGTGCTATTCGGTGCAAAATTCGTCGAAAATAACGCCCCTGGTTAACCATATGTGTGTTGCACATCTGCCTTGTTTTCTACCATATATTTTTCGCTTACTTGGATACCACCCAGACCAGGCCTGAGACATGTCCCCTTGTATCTGCTCTTCCGCAATAGCCATATAGAGCCGGACCATTCGGATCATCAAAATCTGCAACCGATATATCTGGATTGATGGCGTGTGGATCCCATTTGCTCCATAAAAATACATGTTCTCCAGGCATACTCACACAAGCACTTTTTGGACTGCATCTGGTTGACACTGCCGCTGGATAGCCCCAGAAAAGTTCCTGGTGTAAGTACGTGCTCGGATCTCACCGCATGTTCCTTTTCCCTCATAAGCCAAATGGAATGGATTGCACCTGCCTGTGGCTGAGTGTTACACTCATGTAACCTTTGGGAAACAAATTGAACAGATCGCCTTTCTCCTTTTGAACTTCCTATCCTTTCATTTCTGCCTTGAAGTTTTCAACAGCCTGCCTGAAATTTTTGACAGGCCACATACCGTTACAGCCACCCGAAAGGAAATCCGTTTCATGGACCCGATAGCTGCCAAACTTGCTATCAAGTTTTCATACTTTCATCTCTTCATTTATGCAGGAAGCTGCTTAGAGTCCTGAAGTATCCATACAATATGCAGTCGGGTGGAGAATAGGGTCAGCATGTGTGTGTGTGTGTGTGTGTGTGTGTGTGTGCTGTCTCTTATACACATCTAGATGTGTATAAGAGACAGGTCTGGAACCCGGTCCGGACGTCCGGGCGGTTACCAGGCTGTAGGGTTTTCTTTTTTTTTTTGATTGTTTGCTTTGGGTTGGGGGGGGCTACGTGGTTGTGTTCATTTTCCTGCCTCCTATTTCTATGCTGACCTGGATTGTGGTTCGAATGTGTATATGGGCGTCATGTCATTGTGTTCGTTTTGGCTTTCTTTTTTGCGATTCGAGTTGTGTGGGCAAGCAACCCAATCGTGTTCTCAAGCTTGCATGAGCCCGCTGCTGCTCGCAGCTGACCTACGTGGGTAGCGATCGTGGGGGAGGATGGCGGGGCGTTTGTTTTTCCTTCTTCTTTTTCGACTTTTTAACGTTCTTCTGATTTTTGCGATCGCTTCGTTGTTGCAGGATGAGTCATACTTGGTGGTTGTCTGGTAACTGTCACGGAAGGTTCGGATCACGTGTGGGATTGAAAGACGCGTGGAGGTGGTTAAGGGTGAGAGAGTATGATGGGTGGGGGAGGATGGCGAGGGGGGGATTGTGTGATTAGGACAAACGATTGTGGACGTGAAGGGGGGGTATAGAAGGTATAGTGGGAGAGATGGAATGGCAAGGACTCATGAGGCGTTCGGTGAGGGAGAGGTGGGGAAGTGATGTTTGTAAGGGGGTTGTGTGGTTGGTGTTGTTGAGTGTGTGTGGGTGGGAAGGATGGTGGGAGTGATGTCGCTCGAGGGATTTGTGAGGGGGGGTGAGGGAGGAGTGGAGTGGTGTGATAGATGTTAGTGGGGGGATGGGTCGAGGGGGATGGGTGGAGACGGGCGTCTTCTAGGCGGGATATTTGGCCTGGATGCTGTGTTGTTGTTGCTTCTAGTTGCTTGTCGACATGAATCTTGTTCTTGATGTGATGATGTGGGCTGCTGCTCCTTCGCCAGGTGTTCTACCGGTGTAGGTGGGCAGCGATGATAGTTGAAGCTGGCGTGAAGATCGATTGCCTCTTGGTGCTCTAGGTCTCCATTCCCCCATGCATGGGCCGTGGGGATCTAGACGGTCGAAGACGAAGGATGAACGTGTAGTGATGGTCGAAGACGGTGGGCAATTGCGGCTTGGCAGCTCTCGCTGCAGGGTTCGAATTCCTGGCGCGCAGCTCGGCTGGGCGCGGACACGTCGGGCAGGAGTCGACCGTTGTGCGGATGTGGGGCGGGTACCCGCTGGCGAGAGTGCCCAGCGGGGTTGGCCCGGTAGCTTGCTCAAAGTAGCGCAGCTGAACCGGTAGCACTAACCAAGGGCGCTTGCGCTCAATTTTTGATTTTTTGATTTTTCAATTTTTCAATTTTCTAGGCTGGGCCGCCGCCCGGCCTGGCGTCCCCCGACCGGGCGGGCCCAGGGGGGTTCGCCTGGGAAATCCAGACGGCCCCAAAACCCAGCAGGGATTTTTTTCATTTTTTATTTTTTGAAACCGGGGTTTTGCTGCGCTACCCTAGAGGGCGCTGGGGGGAGGGGGGCTGTCTCTCTCTCTCTCTCAACGGACGATCCATCATCTGTTGAGAGAGAGAGAGAGAGAGAGAGAGAGAGAGAGAGAGAGAGAGAGAGAGAGAGAGAGAGAGAGAGAGAGAGAGAGAGAGNGAGAGAGAGAGAGAGAGAGAGAGAGAGAGAGAGAGAGAGAGAGAGAGAGAGAGAGCGGGAGGAGGTGGGGAAGTTCACGGAAGGGGGCAGATCTTCAAAAACGGAGTGTCACTTCAGGTGCAGCCATCAGGTACTACATAAGATGGCCACCGTTCTCTTTTGCAGAATGCACAATACTGACTGCCACATGGACAACAATTCCATAGGTAGAATTAATCGCTTGGATGGATCATACGAACTTTACTAAGTAGACCGCTTTGGGGAAAACCATAAAGTTGTGCCGTATAATAAATTTTTGCTCTTGGAATTGCACCTTTGCTGGTATGCAAGCTTTTCGATCTGTTTCTTGCACTAGATTTCTGGGATTCTTCGGAACGGACATCAATGCGCGGTTGTTGCTAGCCCAGGTAGCCATCCATATGAGATTGTGCAAACAACAAACTCGAAATATCTTCAGGAAGATGGACAAAGAATTCAACCCCTTGAAAAGAACAGGCTTGCAGGAAGACTTTGAAGCGGAATGTCTCTGCAACGAACAGATAGCACAGATAGAGGGCTTCTCAAGAGCACGCTCTAGCCTTTATAAGAGAGGAAGATGGCAGAAAAAACTGGCTTACTTTCTCCATGCATAGCCTTGAAGAGCCAGGACCAGACTACTGCAAAGTCAACAAAAACCCGTTAGCACAAGTCACAGTCAACGAAAGCAAACTAAGAAAGGTCATAGTAATAGAAAACGAGGAACTTGTTATATTCCAACCACAAACCACAATATAGGATTTAGAATTTGACCCAGCAGAATGGGCTTGGAACCTAAAGCAAAAGTTCACAAGAATAGATCGCAGAATCAACCTGATCAACTATACCACTAGCCTAGGCTATAAACTTAGAAGTAGATCAACAACACCGGATACAGTCATGGCAGACCGCTGGACGAAACACCTCAAAGTAGATCTTGTGTTATTAAAAGAAATCCCATGGAATCAAATAGCAATCTTACACCCCCCCAAGTTCCAAAGTCTACAATGGTTAATCCTATACCTAGCAATCCAGCTCAATCAATGGGTGAACTTCAGAAGAAAAAAAGAGGATAGAAACCCCTTAAACGAATATGCGCCAACTGTTCAGAGGATCAAATAGAGAACCTGTTCCACTGTTTCCTCCAATGCCCCAAAATCAAACCCACATGGTTTAAGATAGCTCAGATATGGTCCTCAACAACCAACAGAAACTTCACAACGAGCCCTACCCTTATTTCTACTAGGTTTCACATCACCAGACGACTGGTCCCCCTTACAAACCAATCTTTTCCAAATCCTGCGCAAGTCAGCACTATGGTCCATACGGAGAAAAAGATGCCAGGAAACAATAGACAAACAACCAATGCACGTGCAGGAAGCATGGAGTATACTCCGACAACAGGTGGAAACGGAATACAGGGTTTTATGGCGCAAAGCCAAGAAGAAAATGAAAGCAAATGCACCTAATGCATGGGTCCTGGGGACCATCTCACGCAAGTGTGTACATGTCATGCATCACTCTCACACCCAATGATCAATAGTCTCCATTCATAGACAAAGGTAGATGAGAAGAGGACCGAGTTCCACAGCTTATATTATCAGAAATATGAATACAAAGTGTTTCAAAGTTCCCCTGAGTCCAG
>BFEA01000143.1:942533-957766 GCA_003427395.1 Chara braunii
ACACATTTACTGCTTGAACAGACACTTTCCTTTGCACGAACAGGTACACTGCCTGCACGTACAGACACATTCTTACCCGAACAGACATGACATACACATCTCCTGGTGAACAGGTAAGTCTTTTGACAATGCCCTTTGCCTTAGATTTAGATGTGCCTGTTGATAGAGAACTTGACCTTTGACCTGCTTTCACGTTTCTGAGCCCTGGCGAGATACCTTTTCACAATGCTTTACTTTTACAAGGCCCGTGTTGCCTTACTTTTACAAGGCCTGAGGCCTACATCGGGTAAAGGCCCTTTTACTAAAGCCAAACAAATCCAAACCAAATTTGAGGATAAAATTACCTTGCCAAGGGCGAGATAGCAACCGTCAAAGTCCAGGGCCTAATCTTTACAATGTGGAATGATTCAACACAAACCACTAATTCAGACTCAGGACCATTGTATAACCCACCAGATTCCTTGAGCACCCGGATCAATTCCCACTAAAGCACCACAGGCTTCCATACCAGAGGCACACAACAAGCACAATCGACTTTCCCTCGCCCGTATCTAGACCAAACATTCCCCCCTCAACAACTTATCCTCCTACGACAACACTTTACAGGCTTCTACTAACAGGCTGCATGCTAAACATTAAATCCACACAGACCCCATCCCCAATATAAGGAACCTCACAGCCCTAACTCCCCTTAAACCTCCCCAGACCCTTCTCTCCCCTCTTACACGCTACTAGCCCCGTCACCCCCCACACAAACCACCCTGAGCCCAACCCACCCCAGCCACGAATCCACACACTCGACCTCATCCACCGTCCAACCCCACAACCTAGACCTACAAACACCCATTCTAAAAAATACTGACCCCACCGCATACACAGCTCCCAGAAAAGTCCTTTCTATCCAGCTAATACAGGAATAACTTAGGTTACGAGATATAGACCATAAGAAGGGTTTTCAAGTAAAGGTAAGCAGGACAGCTAAAATAGCTAGGTCTTAAGTTTTAGCACCAGGTAGATTTTATAGCAAAGGAAAGACAACACAGAGAGGAAAAACGTTAAGCCTACCCACAGACAATTCCAACTAGACTGGAAAGGGTTTAGGGTTTATCAGGTCCTAAAGAGGAGGACCACATCGAGTAGAGTTTAGGGTTTAGGGTTTAGGGACCCTCGGGGCACGCCTGGCCACGGTGGTGACGGAGATCGGGAAAGCTTCTACAATAGTTTAAAATTAAGTAGGCAGTAGACATGATCCTCAATCTGAGTGCCGTACGAGTAGAAGGGTTGAGATCCTTGGTGGTGTGATGTATTCAGGAGATGAGGGGAGAAAGGTGATGGCGCCATGATATGTAAAGCTCACTTCTTCTTATTCTTATTCTTCTTCTTCTTCTTCTTCTTTTTCTTTTTTTTTTCTCTTAAAAAAAAAAAAAAAAAGGTACTTAAGGTCCTGGCTCCTTTCCATTCTGGGGAGCGTCAGTCCGGTTCCTATCCCCCTGACAAGTCGAAATTGAATACGCACACGCTTCCTTCCGTACGGCTGAAGGACCCCTGATCAGCATCGATTGCTTCCCTGGAGGAGGATTGACACTCAGCTTGCCCTGCCCACTTGTTCCTCTCAGGCTCCATCCAAGGCCTGCCAGATAGATCTATGCAGAAATAGAATAGTGGAAAGATCCGCTACCAGTTGTGTATCTGAGCCTTTCTCTTCTCCCGCTCGTCCGACTGTCCCTGTTGTTGCTCAACAAGATATTGCCTCTTCCTGGGGTTCTTGGCTTGGCATAACCTCATGACTGGGCCTGGTACCTCTTCTTCCATCTCAGCCTGTTATCTGTGAGGGTGGCGATCTTGCCCTATAGAATCCAGTCTCTCTGGAATGTGTCTCTTGCTTACTTGTCCTTCTGGTCTGTGTTTCATAGGATCCACTATCTTTCGCCATCTGCTTCGGATTTCAGTCTCCACCATACTCAGCAGTAGAGACGACATTTCTTCTCGTGCCACCCCTGCTCCTTCGATTGTCAATGTGCGTCTGTGTTTCCATATGACCCAGCGTGCCAATTTCCTGAGCAGATTGAACCAGACTTTCCTGCTGCCCTTGATGTTACTTGGGGTGTTAGCGAAGAGTAGGATAGTTAGAGGGGGGATGTTGGGAGGTGGTGCTGCGAAGAGGATTGACCAAAGTTCCAGAACCTTGTTCCAGATCCAGGTCGTTTCGGGACAGAAGAGAAGGCAGTGGGGTATGTCTTCGGGTATGTTGTTGTTACACAACATGCAGGACGCTGAGCTGTCTGGGTCTGAGTGTTTTCTTCTCTCGTGAAGCCATTGGTTGACAGGGAGGGCTGCTTGAGCTATGAGCTACTGCATACTACGCATTCTGATCGGTCTGATGAGAAGATATTTGGTCAATGGGATGGTAAGGGGGGTCTCGGGGTCTAGGTGGAGGATGTTTCTTCACTTCGTCACCAGCCTGGGTTCGGGTCTGTGGTCTGCAGTCCGAGGTCGTACCCAAACTTTACATCATATTCTGTAATCGTTCTTGACCCTTGGTGGTGCCCTATTCCCATATCCACTCCTGTGGGTCGAATTCGAGCTCCTCAATTCTGAGTTCTGGTTGGAAGATGATCCACGGCTTGTTGTGAGAGACTCTAACCTTCCTAAGCCAGAAGGTTTCTACCTATTCGTTCTGTGGTGTTTTGTTTTGAGCTTCTAGTTCGTATAGACTGCGATTGGTGATAGGATAGGATATGAAGTTGGCCTGGTAGCTGGTTGGATCTGGTCTAGACTTAGGATGGCCGTCCACAGGGGAGGGATGCTTTGGTGGATTTTCGCTATGTTGGTGCTCATGAAGTGAAACCTTTCAGGAGGGTCCGGAGTTCTTGGTCGGATAGCCAGTCCAGTCTCTCGTCAGACAATAAATGTTTGACCTGCCATACTCCTCTCTCTACTTAGGATAGCCATCTGCGATCTTTTGCCCCGAGGGTCCAGGGTTTGCCCTCTGTGTCCTTGATCCAAGGATTGCAGAACAGGGGCTGCCTGAGGACTTCCTCTTTGTTGCTCGGTGTCCCTCTCTTGTTTGGCATCAATCGGCGCCAGGCCTTCAGAATCGGTGTCCAATAGGTGTTGGGTGTGGGATTGGGCTGAGTACATAGTGCTTGCTGGGTTTTCCTCGTTGATCTCTTTGATTTGAGCGACCAGTCTTTGGCCATGATCCAGAACAGGCCGCTCATGTTAGGTGGAGATGTTACAGGTGCCAGGTTCCTTATGCTGTCTAAGGCCAGTTTAGTCCAGGGAAGCGATTGTTTGGTTAGGATCTTGACTATCCATTTCATCTGAAGCGCGATCGCTTCCTGTTTTATGCCTAGACCCCCTTCGTGCGGTTTCCTGATGACGATTTGCCAGGCCACTTTGTTTATGCCGGAGGATCAGTTGGGGTCCGGTCCACAGGAAGGATCTGGCCCTAGCCTTCAGGCTCTTTAGGTCGTCATCAGGTGGGGACCATATGAATGCCATGTACCATAGCGTGGAGAATATTGTCATGTTAATGATTAGTGCTCTGCCCAGCAGAGAAGCCTGGGCTCTTTTGCAGGGAGCTAGGCGGGTTATTGCTTTGGCAATTAAATTCTCCCCCATCCTTGCCAGATGCCGTCTTTGTTGATCATGATGCCCAGATACCGGAGTGCTTGGTCGCACATCATCATCTTCTTAATAATTTCCATGTGTGTTGGCAGTTAAATTCTCCNTGTGTGTTGGCAGTTAAATTCTCCCCCATCCTTGCCAGATGCTGTCTTTGTTGATCATGATGCCCAGATACCGGAGTGCTTGGTCGCACATCATCTTCTTCTTAATATTTTCCATGTGTGTTATATAATTTCTTAGTGTCGGGAGAGTAAGATCACAAGAGTAGGAGCGTGTGTGAACGAGAGAGGGATAGAGGGAGAGAGTGCATTAGTGCTTGTGAGTCCGAGAGAATACAGGAGGGTGTGCATGTGCGAGAGTGAGAGAGAGAAAGAAGACTGTGGGGAAAGTGCGATTGTGGGAGAGAATGACAAGAATGAACGGGCAGGAATTACTTGAGTTCACCTGGTCTTATATCCGACTAGGCACGTGAGCCGACTTGAAGGTTGGGAAAAGTGTGCACTAACACAGGATCAACAGCGGGCTGATAAATAGCACGCTTGTGAATAGCGCACACCCGGACCTGATCCCGTCCGGGTAAAATCGAATTTAGCCCTGCGAGCAGATCTATTGGACGGGGGTGATGAACTGAGCGAGTGGGGGAAAGTGGAGAAGTGAACGGGGGGGGAGAGAGAGAGAGAGAGAGAGAGAGAGAGAGAGAGAGAGAGAGAGAGAGAGAGAGAGAGAGAGGAGAGGTGGCGAAAACAATGAAAAATCGCTGCTATTAAATCTCATGGATCAACTTGTAAACTCGACCTGGTACATTGTAGGCTCTGCGGGATGAGAAGCAGTGGATCTGGGGTGACATGACTGATAGAGTGAGGAAAATGTAATGGGTACAAGGAACCCTCCACAGCCACGGCCTGTCATGAAGAACAATGCAGCTCTCATGCTCCAAGCATTGAACATATCTCAACTCAGTGAAAAAGGGCGGTCAATCACCCTTGACAGGTATTAGAAGAATGGCAACAAAATTTCGATGGACAGGTTTTTACCTCCGCGGCCATCATTCCAATAAAAGGTTGACGTCTTCCATTACCTTTTTTTTTTTTTTTTTGACGTCTTCCATCACCTACTTGAGATCGGATTGAAATTTGAGCAATCTCAAAGCCCGTTTCAGTAAATCAAGATATTGCAGACCAATGGCTCACAGAACCAAGTATTGCCCTCAACAATTCCTCCACTTGCCGCCCCGTACGACACCAGCATCGAGCTTCCGTTCAATGGTCGGGCTCTCGTCAACTGAAAACCAGATACCTCCCCACGAGCAACATAGTATTTTTTTTATTATCCAGCAGATAATCATGATAATATGTTGGGCTAACCTAGCTGAATGGACGTAGCAGTGCCATCATCCTCATAGTGAAGCCCGTCCAGAACGGAATGAGAATGCATCTGAGCCAGATAATGATCAGTCCGACACTGTAAGCCTTCCGTAAGCAGGTGTTGCCCAAGCCCGGACAAACATTTCCCTTATTCTTGCAAAATTTAGACGTTAATTAGACAGGCATTCTCGACATTTCCGAAATTTTTGGAGTTAACCTATCAGGGCTTTGGTGCTACTGAGTTATTGGTAGCAGCAAGTGGAGAATGGGTCGAGTAAAACCCACGTCCATACACCCTGTTAAAGATGGCATTTGCAGCGTTTTTTAACTTTCTCATTTCTAAGCTGATTATCAAAACAGAGGGCAGGGGACAAGGAGATACAGCGAGGGACAGGGTCAATCTCATGTGTGAGGCAGAGGCTGTGGGCTTGCATAACCGTTCTCATGAAAGCCATAGAATGCTCCTGTGAACTTGATTGCCGTGAGCTGCCACATAGTCTGTACCCATGTATATGCATCCCTTTTCCATTTATGTGAAGTGAGCACCTTTGTGATAACTCCCCAATGAGCAAGCAACTTTCCAGAGGTATGATTGAACCTACTGTTTGGGAATGTATCAAATCCCCTGGCTGTGCCCAATCACAGAGCACTGAGCGAACGGCATGAGCGGAGAATTCCTTTTCTTTCCAGATTTTTGTGATTAAAGATCCATTTGATAATTGTTCGATTGCTCAACGTAGGGCCGTTAGCAAGCGGGAAGAGCCCTAAGCAAAGGCTGTAACCGTTGCTGTTTGACGGGGACAGTTCTGAGTAAAGGTGGTGATTTTTGCCGCTTTTGCAACAAGCCTACTCTAAAACTTCGAAATCATCCATTCAGGTTTTCCGCATATCCCTAGGGTTGCACTAACCCTTGTCGTCATGCATGTCACTCTGGATTTTGTAGCTGGAATTCTTATCGCCGGTGTTCATGATTAACTTGCTGACTGATGCAAAAGCTCTCTTTGTTTCACCATATTCTCAGCCCTTCATACGATTAGTCAAATACCAAAATAGCCCTGTGGATCTGGGAAACTGGAGGCCGTGCCCTGAAAAGGGATTCTACCCAGTTTTCAGACCCACGGGTGAAAGACGGTGTTTTTTTTTTTTTTTTTTTAGAAAACGGAACCTTATGGCCCGGGCTCCTTTTCCATTCTGGGGAGCGTCAGTCCGGTTCCTATTCCACCGGCAAGTCAAAAAGAATATTACATCATGATTACAAACACACGCTTCCTTCCGTACGGCCGAAGGACCCCTGATCAGCATTGATTACTCCATTCGCATGGAGGATTGACTGTCAGCTTGCCTGGCTATGCCTTTCCCTCTCAGGTCTGCTGTGCAGATCTGCCAAATAGGGTCCGTAAACCAAGAAAAGGTCTAGCCCTTTCCCTGCTCCCTATCCCTCACTATGTTCCCCAACGTGTATTCCCTTTTACCCTAGAGATCCACAGCCTGTATTCAACGCCCTCCCCCTTGTTACGTCTGGTCCAGTCTGACCCTTGCCCCGTCCGCCTTGGGGTGTTATGCTCCATCTGAGATAGCTATCTGATTCAGTCTGTCAACTTCTTACTACTTACAGTCCCTGACCTGAAAACCAATGTTTAAGACCCTAACACCCTCACCTTAACCTTCCCTTATTCCACCTCGAAAAAACTTTCCTTCTGGAGATGGCCTAATGATTATGAGCCCAATATAGTCTTCGCTTTTTCTCTCCCTGTTGTACTGTATATAGTCTGTCCAGCTTGATGTAGGGGATTATCCGCTCCGTCTTAAGCCCGTGCGTGCATTCCCTCTTGCTGCCCTCTCCCTTTTTTTTTTCTTTTTTTTCTTTTTTTTTCAGAATCGACCTTACATTGTAAAACCCACATGCTTCCTCTCGTCTGGCCAGCGGACCCCTCAGTAGCATTGATTACTCCAGCCTTCTGGAGTGTTCCGGGCTCTCCCTCCTGTTTCTGATCTGTGCCGCTCTTTCTAGCATATTCGAGCACTCCGTATCTCTTGCCGATGTTGCCGCTATGCCGTTCTCCAACCCCTGCCCATTACATCTTTTTCTTGACCTTCTCGTGCTGGTCTTCAACCTCGGGCCTTATCTGCCTCCATCTCTGTCTTCTACCCGGAATTCAGTCTGTAGTATATATCTTGGCTGTGCCTGTATCCTCTCTCTTGAGTTGGGCTGGCTCTCGACAGTCTCGCGTCCTCTTTCCTTTCGGGTGATCTTGGGTGCTACCTTCCTGATCAGTCCGATCCCCAAGCTTTCTAACCTCTGGAACGGAAATGGAATGTTAGTCCAGGATAGGGATTGAAAGGAGTGCTCGGGGAAGGGAGTAATGAAGTGTAGGATCCAAACCTCTGAAACTCGAGTCCGGTATTCCGTCGCCTCACTACTTTAGATTTGGCAGTGCTTTAACTCTTCTTAGCCACTTTCTGTGACGTCCTATGACCCGTCTTTTCTCTACTAGTCCTTTTGTTTTTTGTTTTAGTCCCAGATTTTGAAGTTAATTTTGCCCTTCTCTAGTTCTGCAATTCTGTTCTCTCTTAGCCATATTCTTTCAAAGTTTCGCTGGTTCAATTCCTGCTTATCTGGTTGGATAATTCTCTGCTGTGCTTTTTGTTCCCTGCTCCATTGAGCTCTTATCTCCGTTTGCGCGCTGTCTTTGATTTCGGACCACTTCTCTTCCGCGCTGATGTTTTGTCCCGCCAAGGTGCCTTTGCACCTCGCTTTCCAGATTACCCATAGTGTTGCTCTTCTAAATAGATCTGCCAGCACTGCGTCCTCTTCTTCAAGATCCTCCTCTTCTTTCCTTCCTGATAATAGATAAATTATATTTGAAGGATAAACCTTTCCTGTTAATTCGGCCCACAATGCACCGGTTCTACCCCAGAGTTCTTGCGCCCACTGGCAGTGTATCAAACAGTGCGTCAGTGTTTCTTCAACATTCTCATTTCATACTTTACACCAGTCTTCTTGTTGTTGGTGATCCTCCTGTTTCTTTCTTCTTCCCAACCATTGATTGACCGGAACTGCCCAGTATATAATTAGCCATTGTAGGCTTCTAATCCTTGTTGGTCTTATGTTGGCGTATTGGTCCCATGGAATTTTGCTTGTCCATTCCGCGTTTTCTCCCAGATTTTTCTTCCATCTTTCTGATATGGTCAGTTGGGGGTCCTTCGTTTGATTTCTTAGTCTGTACCCTGCTTTGACCGCGCAGTCATAGAGTGTTGTGTTTTCTTGCTCCTTTCTCGCTGGTTGGGATTAGCCAGCCCCATTCCGCTGGATCCACTTCTAAATCTTTCATGTCCTGATCCGGTCTGTAGATCCAAGTTTCCTTCTGGCCTGGGACATTGGTTAGGGATCCTTTATGGCTCAGTCTGGGTGAGCATGCTCTGACCTTTTTTAGCTCTTTAAGTTCTAATATTGACCTTCGCTCAATTATTTTGCCTGGTTTTGCCCAGGTTTTGTGTAAGTCTGTCAATTCGAATGACATAAACTCTGCCTTGCCTTCCTCATTGTCGAAAAATTTGACCAACTTGTACCCCTCGGTTGGGGGGTATGGCTGCCTTTTTTACGCCCAATCCCCTACTGACCATTTGTTTTTGGATTTTAGCAAGAGCTCCCACTTCAGAGGGATACTTTCCAATATACTTTCTAGTTGCTGTTTTAACTCGTGTGCCCCTTTTATTTTGGTTCTAAGTTCCGGCACCGTGATCCATCTGTTTTTCCCAGCGATCCATAAATGATCAACTTTCCAAATCCCGTTGCTCATCCATTTTCTCCAACTCCTTCCTTTGGAATTTAACGACCACGACCTGTTGTTCTGATCTGTGAGTAGAGGGTTCCCGAACGGGGGTTGTCTCAACACTTCTTCCTTGATCTGGGGGGTTCTTACTTTCTGAGGAAAGCACGCCCTCCATAGAGTTAATAGGGTGTTCCAGTGCTCGCTAGGCGGATCTTTTGTTTCCGTATGCCTGCCTTTTTCTTTTCGTCTGGGAGTCCATGCGGGGTTCAAGATCCAGTGATAACCTTCTATTGATGGGTCTACTTTGAAAGGGACTAGATTGTGAATTTGGTGAAGGGCCATATCGTGCCATGGTAACTCCCTGTTGAAAAGGAGTTTGATTATCCACTTTAGTTGTAGTGCTTGGAATTGTGCTATTGGGTTCAGTATTCCTAGCCCCCTTAATGACTTGGGTCTGGTGATGTATTTCCAGGAGATGTATCGTTCTTTATCGGCTTTCCCTGTCCAGAGATAGGCTCCTATCTTCCTTTTGAGTCTTGTAAAGAAGTAAGCTGGCGGGTTCTAGAGGGGAGCCACGTACCAACCCATGGATAGGATTGATGTGTTGATCATCAGTGCTCTTCCCATGAGAGTGAGACGTATGTGGCCTGCCATCTTGCTAACCTATTTGACATCTTGACGAGGAGGCTGTCTCCAGAGACTTCACTTGCTCCCTCTATTGATACCTGGATCCCGATAAATCGAACCGGTTGACATGTGTCCAACCATTGCAGTCCTTGGGTGACTTGGTTTTGTTGCGGGGGATCTKAGGATGCTAACCACCATCCTACTGTTTTGTTCCAGTTAATTTTCATTTCCGATGCTAATTGGAAAGCTTGCATGGCCTTTGTGAGAGCAAGGAAGGAAGAGTTTGATGCTCTTATTAGTACCGTCAGGTCATCAGTGAACAACATTACTATAGGGATGACAATTGGTCTTCCATCCTCTTGGGTTGTGAGTCTTTCTACTGAAGGGTCCTTGCGAAGGAATGCTGCAATCGCTTCCATCACAAAAAGGAAGATTGGTGCTGCTAGCGGGTCGCCTTGTYTTACGGATCTGGTCATTTTGTATTTCTCTGAGAGATGTCCATTGGCCTGAACCATACCTCTGGCGTCCTCGTAAAGCACTCTTACCCATTTCTTGAAATTTGTTCTTACGCCCATTTTTTCCATGCTCTGCTGAAGGGAGTGCCAGTTGACCTTGTCATACGCTTTTTCAAAGTCAAATAATAGTATTGTTGCTTGTTTTTTTTTATCCTTTATGACTTTGACTGCTTCGTTTAGACTGACTACATTGTCCAGAATATATCTTCCTGGTATGAGCCCCGTTTGGTTTAAAGGAAAGCATTTGTCTGTGACATTCCTTATTCTGTTCGCTAGGGCTTTGGCTTGGATTTTGTATATTGCTGGCAGCAAGGTTATGGGTCTGTAATTCCTTATGTCTTCTCATTCTCCCTTCTTATATAGTAGAGTAACTACTCTTGTGCTGAATTCTTCCCCTATAGATCCTTTTGCAAAAGCTTCCTTGAAAAAACTTGTGACTGTATCCCCTAGTAAGTGCCAGTTGTCTTGCCGGAATTCTTTCGGGAGTTCATCCTTCGCTGGAGTTTTGTTGGGTTGCATGCTCTTGAGGGCTCCCAAGAGCTCCTCCTTGGTGATTTCCTTTTCCAGGTCGTCTATTGCTTCCTGTTTGAGGCTTTTATCTAGATGTTTTAAAATTTTCTTTCTTGTTTTTTGTACATTGCCTGGGTTTTCTAGGAAGGTTTTGGCGGTGTAGAGATTCTGATAGAAGTCAAAAGCAACTTTTAGTATTCCTTCTTGTGTGGTCTGTATGTTGCCCAATGAATCTCTCAAGGCAAGTATTATGTTGTTCTTGTGGTTTGCTTTAATCCTTTGAAAGAAAAATTTTGTCATGGCTTCATTGCTTTCTCAGTCTCTTACTCTGACCCTTATGGCTAGTCCTTGCCTCCTCCATTCCGCCCATTGACGCAGCTCAGCCCTAGCCTCATCTAGGAGTTGTTCATATAAAGTTGTTCCTGGATTGATGATTAGGTTAAATTTTGCAATCTGCACCATGGCTTCCAGACTTTCCTGCCTTGCTTTCCTTTTTTTGGCCTCCCTTCTTGAGAACAGGCTCGCCCAATCGTTTACCTTACGGGCAGTAGGGGGAAGGTCCTTTGAAGTTTCCCCCTCCGTGAAGCTCTCTTTTAACTCCTCCCACTTGGCTTTGAATTCTTGCTTAAGTGAGTCTAGGTTTAAGAGAGGTGTTTAGCTTAAAGAAGTTCTTCCCTAGCGAGTTGTCTATGGAAAGAGTCAGGTTCAAAGCAATTGGATTGTGGTCGAAGCCATCATAATGTGGAAGCCTTCCTATTGTGCTATGTAAGACTGCCCCTTCTAAGGACTCTAAAATTAGAAAAAAGTCTATTTTGGAGAAGGAGGTTCTGCCCTGGATTGTTTTCCTGATACAAGTGTAGTCTTTTTTTTTCCGGATTAAGGGTCCTATATGGATCTTTGAGATTGTTTTCCGCTGCTACTTAAGCTAGTGTCGCCACTGCCGGATCTTGGGAGAATTTTTCTGCCCGTAAGATTCTATCCAAATAGGTGTTCTGTGTTGTGTTCCAGTCCCCCGCCAATATTGTATGCCCGTGGGGTTGGATAAGGTTCCCAATTTCCTCAAAGAATTGTGACCTCTCTATGGATGGATTAGGGGCGTATAAGTTAATTGTTGTGAGTTCCTCTCTGAGTGTCATCTCTAATTTGTTCCATCTCCCTCCTATAGTGTCCGTTGATGTTGAATTAATTTGTATTAGTTGAGCTGCTTCCACATTGCTGCGTACTATTGTGTTGACACCTGCTGAGGATGGAGAGAGGTTATATGCTGATATTGTTGTTGCACAGTTTTTTAGTCTCCTTATGATTTCCATTTCTGTTGTTCTGTGTGCGGGTGAGTTGGTTAAGTGGGTTTCTTGGAGGAGCAAGATGTCTGGGGGGTTGGGACCATTCCATCATGTCGTGTTTATTAGACTATGCCACTTTGTTGGGTTTGACAGAATTTTTGCTAGTCCCCTCACGTTCTAGGATTGAATTGCCAGATCCCCCCTTAGTACTTTCATTGTTTACTGAAATTGTTTTCTTGTTGGTCTTGAAGTTTTTTGTTTAGGACAGGGAGCTGCACTTTGCTTCCTCCTCCTGGGGGGTAAGGAGGGAGGGTAATTCATTCTCTTCCTGCAAGAGGACCCCTGATTTCACCAATGTAGCAAGTACCGCTGCATTATGCATCATAGAATTTTCGCTGCCCAGTGCTGTGATCGGTAAGGCTGCCACCCACCACCAAGGTCTCCATTGCATATCCTCGGACAGTTTTGTTTCCTTATCGAAACAGACTAGCAACGGTCTTGCGTCGTATGGCGCCTGATCTTTTCTGCCTGATTCCCCTGTGGCTTCCGTTTGACTTTGCTCAATGTCCCCCGTGACTCGGTTCTTTCCCCTTACTGATCCTCTTCAGCACATCTTCCCTTCTTTGCCCCAATTGCCATCTGGCGGTTGAAAGATCCTTGTGTACTGCCACGTTCCATTTTTTTGTCAATGGATCCACCTGAATGGGAATTACCGCTCCTGTCGGTAAGAGCATACTTGCTTCCTTTTTTGCTCTTTCCCAAAACTTTTCGTGTGACTTGTGTTGTAGGTCTTGTACCGCCACTGTGCGTAGCTCCATTTCTCTGTTCAGCTTTGCAAGTCTGTCACATTGAGCGTACAATGTCTGTGCCTGGATGCCAAATTTCATTAAAGTTGTTGATCCTTTGTCCAAAGATTCTTGATCCTTTTGTTTCTCCTGGTCGTTTAGGAGGTCCGGCTTGTAGTCCGGCAATTTTTTCCCCTTGACCTGTGAGTTCTCTTTCGCCTCGACTTCGTTGTCCCCATCTGTTTCCATGGTCTGATCCTCCTTGGCTGCACAATATTTCTCCGCATAGAGGGCTGCAAGTTCCTTTTTTCTCTCCAGCGGTGCAAAGGGATTTTCTGAGAGAGTTATGAGCTGGGTTGGATTTGTGATGTCCATTTTCTGTTTGTTTTTCTGCTCCTCTTTGTGCAGAATCAGCTGCATTTCGAATTTGTCTTGTCTCAACTTTTTGTAGACGTGAATGAGCTTGATGAACTCGCTTTCCTCTTGTTCAGACCACGGGTAGCTGTTTTCTGCCCATTCTTGTTCCTCTTCGGTTTCCTCCTTGTCGTACACCCCTTCGATGTGCTTCCTCTTTTCTCCCACTGTCGAGTTTTGGGTTCCTTTCCCCTCTAGGTGCCCTGTGTCCCCTTCTCTTTCTTCCATGTTTTCATCCGGCCTTTCTGCGTCCGTGTTCTGTCCCTGATTGGATTTGCCCTGCCTCTTCTGTGTTCTTCTAGAGTATGTTTTTTGTTTGGGTTGTTCCTCCTTTTTCCTTTCTTCCTCCTGTCTTCGTTTTACCACTTCCACCCACTCTCTTTCTGTTGTTTCCTGCACCGGCTGCAGATCTGCACATAAGTCATTTTCCCAAATTTATTGCTTCAGAGATTCAACATCTATTACTGGATCTCTGGTGAAACATTTGGGTGATTTCTTTTCTATTTTCAGTTTTTGCCACCTGCTGTCAAACGGTGGGTAGACCTCCGGTTTGGGGGTTGGCTCTCCCTTGATCATCCATACCCAGTCAGGTGTGTCTAAGTTGTCATTGAACACCCAGTCTGCGTACTGGGCATCGGGGATATACCAGTATCCCCTTTTGTTTGCTACTTCTTGGAGGTCTGCTGTTTTGAGTGGTTTCAGTTTTGCGTTTTCTTTTGTCTTCGGACAATTGACATCTGTTCCCAGGTGTCCCCTTTGTCTGCACTTGAAATACAGAGGATTGTTCTTGCTGGACACTGTTAATCGGTGAAACTTCCGTGAAAGACGTTAATTTTCGTTTACATTCAATTTCCTTTAAAGTTTGCTAGTACCAAAGATAGGCCTCCCATTGACTTCAATTGGGGTTGTGACAGGCAATTTCGCCCCATGCCCTGCCACGTCGCTGAGACCTCGGAAGCAGGCGTAACGGTTGACAGACGCTGTGGCCTTTGGCTTCAGTGACAGCAGGAGTAGCCCTCCCCGGGTTTCCTCACACCGCTTCCCTCACGCAAGAATTCACGAAGGGGCTGGCATAGGACTTCTTCTTTAGATTTGGTTTTCTTGACTTCTTTTTCATCATGATTCCTCTCCATATGTGGAGGAGAGCAGTCCAGTAGGGAGTAGGGGGTCGTGTTCCATTCTGCAGAGTGCTTAATGATCACTTTTTGCAGCCAATCTTTGGGCTCCACTCTTTATTCTTAACCCAGAACAGACCAGACATGTTGGCCGGGCTTTGGATAGGGGCAGAGCTGTGATGCTGTCTAGCGCTAGTTTATGCCATGCTAGCCTTGGTTGAGTTGGTAGCTTGCCTATCCATTTGATCTGAAGGGCTTTTGTTTCCTTCTTGGGATCGACAATATCTAATCCTCCTTTAGATGATTTCCTCGTGATATAATGCCAAGCAATCTTGGGGATATAGTTGGTTTTATTCGGGGCACCTGATCAGAGATAGGCCCTTGCTCTGCAGTTCGGATCCTTAATGGTGTGGTCCAGTATGGTCCAAATCGACGCAATATACCACATCATGGAGAAGATTGAGTTATTGATAGTCAAGGCTCTCCCTAGTAGTGAAGTGAACATATTACCCCATCGGCCCATTCTGTTGATCTGATCGGTCAACATATTCTGGGCCATTTGAGTAGCCGGGCCAGCTTTAGTTACCAAAATCCCCGGGTATTTTGTGGGTTCATCTGGTTTGTCCCATGTCATCTCTCATTCTGTTTCATCAAGCTGGAGAGGCTCCCCTTCAGACAGCCACCAGCCTCCTCTTTTTTTCCAATTGATTTTCATTTCGGAGGCGAGTCTGAGTGCTTTCACTGCCCTGACTAATGCTTTCACTGAAGAGTCGGACGTTCTTACAAGCACCGTGAGATAATCCGCGAACATTAGGACGCTTGGAAATGTTAAGTGGTGAGGGGTACTTGAGTTAAGTTCTGGCAGCTAAGTATTTTTCTTTTGAGGGAAAAAAAAGGAAAAAATTAAACGAAGGGAAAATTTCTGGGGAGGAGTGTGATCTCCCTGCTGTACAAGAAGTGGGTTCAGAGCCGTAACCTCAGAAATTCACCGAGACTGCAAAATGTTCAGGTTGAGCATCAGGGCTGGTTGGAGAACATGGACAATCATGGACTGGATGTGATGTATACCACTCAGAGTGAGGATCGCTAGACTCAACAAGGAGCTTATGTCTGTAAGGGTGATCTCTCTCTCTCTCTCTCTCTCTCTCTCTCTCTCTCTCTCTCTCTCTCTCTCTCTCTCTCTCTCTCTCTCTCTCTCTCTCTCTCTCTCTCTCTCT
>BFEA01000143.1:1028814-1042351 GCA_003427395.1 Chara braunii
TCTCTCTCTCTCTCTCTCTCTCTCTCTCTCTCTCTCTCTCTCTCTCTCTCTCTCTCTCTTATATATATGCACATCCGCCCCCCCCCACAGACAAAGTCTGACACCCGTCAGCCGGTAACTGTTGTCACGCACATACACAAACAATCTCACTCATGGATCAGGTGGGCACATGTCATTGGCACGTCATTTACTGGGCTGAAAGTGAAACATGTGAGCTTGACGACATGATATATCTCACTCCATTACAAAATATGGCATGCCTGTTCATTTTTACAATCATCTCAGAGAACAGAGTTGATGGCATGCCGTCTGCTCTGAGAGTCTATCTGGTAATCTAACTTTCCCTGTGATAGATTGCAATATCACTGAGCTGCTTGCAGTTGGTGGGTAATGTGTTTATCTGACTTTATCATCTTTGTCTGGAATTGTGGCAGATGATCTTCCAGAAATAGTGAGAGGTGACCAAGCACGTGTTCTCCAGATCTTCTCAAATCTGATTGGAAATGCCATCAAGTTTACCGCCACAGGATTTGTTGCAATCCGTGGCTGGGTGCAAGAAATCAAGCCTTGGCATAATTCTCACTGGACGGCAGGATCGGAATGTGCAGCGGGCACAGCGTCTGCAGACCACACATTCCCAGATAGGCAACGGGGCTGTCACCAGTGGCCTTGCTGGCAAAGGCAATGTCCACAGAGGTTGAACAAGCAGACATTATCAAGGAATCGGTTCACTTTCTCACTATTGAGAGATCACTTCGGATGTTTTATCTCAAGGGTAAAACACAGTGATGAATCAGATGCGGGTGAGGGAACCACTCAGGACATTTCAACCACAGAAATGAACAGAGGACACTCTGTGCTTGATCTCTTGGGATCCCATGCTGCGAAAGATCGTCAGCACAAATGTTTGCTTAAGGAGCATGTAGATGGTCCGCACACTGTTGTTCTTGCATTTGAGGTGGAAGACACAGGGCCAGGTGTGCCACCTGAGCTGAGGGAGAAGATCTTTCAGGACTTCGTTCAGGGGGATGCATCAACCACGAGAAGGTGAGCTACGTCAGGGCCAACCTTGCCCAGGACAATCCGTACTACCTACTTATTATGTGAGCCTTGTTGCTCTCCTCCTTGAGGACTGTTAAGAACTGTGAGGGGGAAACCATATCATTGTGGCATACCAAATTTCCTCCTTGAGCTTTGATTTTCTGGAAGAAGTATCTGGTCATTCTTTCACCCTTATCCCATTCTGTATTTTGTGCTCTCATTCTTGCCCCTTTCATTCTCCATGCTTCCCAGTCTTGCAGCTCCTGCCTTGTCTATGTTTGATTTTTAATTCTTAATCGTCCACGTAATCCAAGATTGTACACTAATCCAAGTGATGCTGAACTGTTCTTCAGGCATGGCGGAACTGGACTTGGACTCTATATCGCACGTTCTTTGGTAAGAATTGTCCTCCTCTCCACATTAAAAAAAAAACGGTCCAGGACCCTTCCCCATTGAGGAGCCAAGCCCCCAAAATTGTTTTGGGGGTTTTTCAGGCCCGTTTATGCTTTTTTGGGGGGTCCAGACATGCTCTCTCTCTATAGTAATTTATTAGACAAGCCCAATTTTTTAATTATTAATAATTCATTACCTTTTATTAGTTTTTATTACTTTTTAAAGTCTTTTTTTAAGCTTTTTATAGTTTTTGACTTTTTAACTCAAGTTTGGTTAGGAATTCTGACATGACTCTGAGGAAAGTGGTTTGTATTGTTATTCTGCATAACATACTTTTCTTTCAGATTTTTTTATTTGTAATTTTTTTTAATGGTCCGGACATTTCCGGACGTGTCCAGACATCCGGACCGTCCGGATCCCCCCATGTCCGGAGGTCCGGAATTCCGGACGTCCGGAAACTGCCGGGCACGGGTCCGGTTCCATGTCCGGAAATGTCCGGGTCCGGGTCCGGCGTAGCCATGGTGTGTTGTTAAACAAACACAAAACAAACTTCATTCCACAGTCCTCCCTCCAAGAGACTGCAGGGCATGAATTACATGTACGCTCTGTCAGTCTAGTACAAAATAGTATAATTTACGAAACCTGCAGATAAAGCATTGCAAGGTTCACCATGTCCGTTTACGGATTAGCAGGTCCTGAAACTTTGTTAATCAATTAACTACAATAACAAATGAACAAATGAGCAGAGAACAATGTCCGATGAATCTCCTTACTGCCGGCATGTCAAAGGAGCTCACTTGACTCTCTTGCACCTCCTACTATCTTCGGGATGGCCAGCAGCTATGGCAGAGCATCCATATTGACCTTGGATGTTCAAACAAAAACGCAAATGCTCTATGTCCTCTTCCTCTCTACTACTGCCATCCTCACCCCACTTTGGGGCCTTCCTGGCGCAGCATCAACCAAGATGATGAAGGTGCAAGCCCACCATAGCTAAGGTGTGTCTCCTCCTTCACTCTCCTCCTTACCTTCTTCTTCTTCCTTCTTCTTCCCTGTTCTTCCCTTTTCCTCCATGCTCCAAATTTTAGACTCTCTAGGCCGGATCCATCCTTTAGCAAGCATGTCATCAATTTGCCTGTGCAGTTTATGAGGAGTTCAAGTAGATTAATTCCGCTCGTCCATGAGCCCGGCCTTGCCAAAGTGTAGCCCAATGCTCCTTGTAGTAGTGGAAGTCCACCTTAGCAGACTCCTACCAACGCTCCTCATATAGAATTGGTTTAGGCCCAAGCCTTTCATAGTTACGTTGCAGATAAGATTCAGGCTCCTTTGTAGAACCTTCACCTGATGGCTCACCTTTCAATGTGCTAGAGAGTGCTGACATCTTCTCTAAGCCTCTCACTGGTTTCCCTTCAGACGGAAGCATGCCTTAACAAAGTGATTCTTTCTTTTGGATTTTTTTGTAGGCAGGCATTGGTGCTCATTCTTGCCCACCATACTTCCTTACTGATCTAAAGTTATTTCCTAGGTTTGGACTCGTCCCCTAGGTGTGCAGGGATGCGAGCCCCTTGAGGGAGAGGGGGTTGACTCTTTTGGACTGGCCCTTTATTAGTTGCTGCAGTCTTTTTAAAGGCATTAAGTTTTTCTTCTTCAATTGCATCGGAACCCAAGGTCAATGAAGAACAGCTTGCATTGGAGTCCGTCTCTGGATCGTCATCTAGAGCAGAGAAGTCCTCACTTGCTCACCAGACCCCACCGTATTGTGCGCAGCAAAATGATGGCTGCCTCTAGACCTTCTTGGCGCATAAGCCTTCTTAGTAGTGCGCCTAGTCGATGGTCGAGTGAAGTCAATGGCTTCAAGCTCAATGACTTCCCTAAAAAAAACTTGCTAGTTTGTGAACTTTTGGGTCCCTAGCCGCCGCACAGTGTGAAAAGCGACAATAGCCCGGACTGCATCCAAACAACTATCAGCAGTCAGATTGGTGCCGGTTGTCGCAAAGAGCCACAAAGCTTCATCAAACAGTTCATGCATGGTTCCTGTCCACCACTTGCACTACAGTTTGAACTTTGAACATTTTTTGCATAGCTTTCAAAGCGGCTTGCTTATACGTGTATTGTTCAGTAAGTTTCTATTGTAAATGCAGGTGTGACCTGCAGCCAGTTGTCAAAGTCAATCTGAAAGCTGCCCGCTCTGCAGCCTTAGTCTCCAAGTAACTAGAGACTTGGGGCTCGACGTTTGTGCCCATAAGTGCAGCATGATCCGCTGCAGCAGTGTGGGATAATCGAAAGTGAGTCCTCATTTTCCCGATCCGAGAGACTCCTCTGGTTTTGCCATCGCATCGAGGGGGCAGCTATGGTGCCTTCTTGTCGACACCTAAAGGAGGGGGCAATGGTTGGCCGTAGCAGTACTCAGACCTGCAACAAAAGCTTGCAGTGGCTGCAGTCGCTGCAGTGGCTGCAGTGGCTCCCAAAAAAAAACCTGCACTTTTTTGCAGTTCACACCCTGATTGGCTGTCAAGATCAAAGAAGAAGAGATATTGAGAGGAACACTCTGAGTAGAGGTAGTGCCTGAATCTATACCAGGCAAAGGGAGGGGATTGAGAACATGATCTTTGCTCAAGTCTTTAATCTCCTTGCGCAGATCCAAGACTTATTTCCTCCGGTCTTTTATGGCATCAAGAACCTTGACCAAGTCGGTAGCAGTTCCGTCAACAAGAATAAGATCTGCTAAGGCCCGGATGTAAGAGACTAATTCACTTTTTACGTCATTACTATTGTCCTACGTTAGGGGTCCCAATAGTACATTCACCTATCGTGCAATGGTGTCCTTCCTTCTTTGCGCCTCACTGTCGTTCTCCGCTTCCTCTTGCAGCTTTAAGAGTTGGCTATACAGCCCCTTCTCTTCCTCGGGAAAGTTGCCTAGGAGGGTACGCAGCTGCTTAGAGGTCATCTCGCCATGTTGGTCCTGCGGTTGGAGCTACAGCTCTCCGAATCTAGGGGTCCAGATGAGATCCTCAGACGTGAACTCTTTCACTCCCTCTTCTCTCTTTCTCTCTTTTGCTTATGCATTTCATCTGGCAACTATCCAAACTCGAGAGAAGGACTGAACAAAACAGAGCAGAAGAAAAGGAAGGTAGAACTCGCTGGAGCAGCAATTCGTTTGGACTAGAGAGTCCCAGTGAAAACAGATGAGATTTGATGTATAGTTTGAGTGTTTATAGGCCAAACATGAGATCCACTCCTACGTAACCTAACGAAGATCGGGATTCATCAGATAGACCAAAAACAAAAAATTGAGAGAGTTGAAGCATTAGGGAGTTGAGGGAGTAGAAGGTTGTAATCCAAGCGATGGGCTTAGTGTCAGCTTTTGCAGAATATCACAACCAAGATCCACTTGAAGCTGAATAGCACATCCTAGGTTATCTCCCTTTCCAATGTTAAAGGGAATCACTCAAGCTGCACTAGGATTGGTAGCATCAAGGTCTCACGATTCTCCTTTATGGAGGTAGGGTCCCACTGGGTACACATGCCCTCAGAAGGCTGACAACCCTACCACTTCCTATGGTCCAACTGGGTACACATGCCACACGGTAGGCCGGCAACTGCACCCGCTTCCTAATAAATAGGAAGGAGCCTTTCCTCCCGAAGAGAGAGACCGTGGAGATGATATTTCTAATCCAGTCCCTGAGCGACTGGAAAGAAAAGACAAGCTTCAGATGTACTCTACTTAGCTCCATCCAATGTCAGGATGTAACATGAGTGCAAACCAGTGCTGGGACGGCAACCGGCCGGTTGAGCTACCCCGGTCCAACTGGAGCCGGACCAGCGTAGGGGGGGTGAACCGGGAAACCAGTTTTGAAAAAAAAGTGCCCAAATATCTTCTTTTTTTTGGGGGGGGGGGCAGATTCCGACTGCGCTCTTCAAGAGCTGTCGGAATCCGCAATAAAATTTTCAAGGTGCAATATTTTTCAGGGGGCTTCCAGAGGGGGGCAGGGGGTTATTATTGACATATTCAGGCAACTATGGCATCCACGGGGAGGGGTCAAGTAAGCAAGGTCACTTATCCGACCCCCCCGTGGCTGGAGCACTTCGTGGAGTGTGTCATTTGATATTGATACCCCACGAGCTGAACCAGATATGATGAGAGGAGGTCCTTGCCAGAAGTTATAGCTCTTCCAGAGTATAACTCGACAGCAGAAGACAGCCACATCGGAAAAGGAGACGGAGGAAGGGTTGGCGAGGAGGGTGGAAGAGCACGAGGTGGTGATGATCTCGTTCGGCTGGGTAGGGGACGTCACCGGGAGGGGGGCAGGCGGAGTAGACTGCAACGCCTGGGGGTCGACCGGTGGAATTATGTGCACTCCATGATCAAGGGTACAAAGTTCACGTTGAGGAGGGGTCGAATCCCGCGGCGGCCGAAGAAGTGGATGTCGCAGGTTTGTTCACGTGGCAAGTGAACTGGCTGGCGTTGAGGCAGTTTGTTTGCTGGTGTCCAAGCTGTCGGCAACGGAAGCGGCCAGCGATGGCTCTCATGGATCAAGCACGGAGTATGGAGGGTCAGTTACATATGGGATGATGACAAACAGGACTGGATCGACGAGGAAACGATCAAATCACTCCTGAAGGGTTGCCATCGCAAAAATGAAAACCTTCAAACAATGATTAATAGTATCGCGGATGTATCGAAGGACTTACTCAAAGAGGACTTCTCCTGGAAACCGGGCGAGTGGGGCGTAGTGATACAGGAGGCGACGCCTGAAAAGGCATATCGATTCTCCCACAGATCTCCGGGGTCAGACCTTTCGGGGATATTCACCTCATTCCCGATAGACCTGACCAATCCCAAATCTCCCTCTATCTACAACACCGACCCACAACGGTCAATCCTGCTCATTCACTCTTCGAAAAATAAGAGTATTAGGCAGGTGGCCAAAGGTAATCTTTCAAATCGAAACAGCAATCCAAGAATTAGGGTTTGACCCACATGAGTGGGCATGGTCTTCCGGCAACAACAGACCGTACAAAACTCCCATTCAGATCACACAATACACAGTCAAAATGCGCTATAGAATGCTGCTAAAGACGAAAGACCCAGATCCGGTGATCAAAGTGAGGTGGAACAAAATACTGGGCCAAGAAGCAGAACAAATATCCAAAGTACCTTGGCTGAAATATAAATCAACACGTCCGTTGCCCGGTCAAAATAAGAAGCCTGCAGTGGCTTATTGCCTACACTGCACTACCTGTGAACAGCTGGCTACATATCAGATCTCTGTCTAGTGTGCTCAGACAATGAACCGGAAAACATTACACACTGCCTGAGCACATGCAAGGAAGCTACTGACTACTGGGCCAGAGCATCTGCTTTCTGGAACTACCTGTTTTCTTCTTCCTTCCCCGAACACCCAATCCAACTACTCCTATGAACGCCGTTGAAGATACTCGTAGTGAAGAACTCGCTGCGAAGACTCAAGCTCGTTGTGAAAGAGGATCACTGGGAATAGCCAGCCCTTGGTTGAACCCCGACCGTGTCTCTGATACGCAGCTGAACGGAATACTCGTGAACGTGAGATGCTGGTGGGATAATTGCCCGAACGTGTTCGGCAAGGCCGATCCGCTACAAGATCGCACAACGTCTTCCCTCGTACAGCGACGTTGAAAATCGTATGTGCCAGAACATTGAGGAAACCAGGCCACGAAGTGGCAACAGCATCAGAAGCGCACTGCGTACTCAATTCAACCCAGAGAGCATACGGTGGAACCGGTGAACCATTCGAATCTCTTTTCAAATGGGGCAGAGGGCTCGTAGTACCTACCACACTTCGCACTTACCGGCAAACGTTCCTACTAACTTTAACAAGTTGGAGCGCATCTGGTTTGGCATGATCCGAAAGGTGACACTCTGAGTCATATGGAAGGAAAGATGCAGCAGGACATCGGACAACTCCAGCAAATTGAATCCATATGAGAAGGTATGAGCAACGACCAAATCCTTAATCGAGACTGAAGTCTTCTCCCAATGGAAGAAAGTCAGGATTCAAGTTGAGGAGAATCAGGAGAAGCGGCAAGAGATTCTGGCAAAATTCACAAAAGTATGGTTGGTCAATGGAAAGGTGATGTTCCGTCAAGGACTTCACCTCAGGTGGAATGACTGGCACAATTCCTGTCCGCTGCAGAGAGCACGGGGCATCCACCTCCCACAGCCTTAGGACTTCAGTGCTGCATAGCACTGACATATGAGCATGAGTACACTTCCTAACAACTCAGTCACGGCACTCAAGAGTTACAGCAGCTATTCTCTCTGCGTTTCTTGCGTTTAAGCCTTAACCACTAGTACCTTTGGCGTCCGGTTTCGACAAGTCCTGGCCAGTACCCGAACTTTCAGGAGGCTGAGCTCGACGTTGATCAATCTGATCGGCGGCCGTCATTTTGTTTCGGCCTCCTGAAAGGTTGGAGGCCGAGTATTTTCGAACCGACAAAGGTACTGGTGGTTTAAGGTTATCTGACAGGGTCTCTGATGAAGACTCTGAGAGGAATCCCAGGAAAGGCAAGCTGGCAGTCAATCCTCCACCAAGTGGGGTAATCAATGTTTACCAGGGGTCCTTCGACCAGACGGAAGGATGCGTGAGTGGGTATATGATGTGATACGGCTACTTTGACTTGCCGGGGGAATAGGAACGGGACTGACGCTCCCCAGAATGGATATGAAGCCAGGACCATAAGGACCTGGAAAACAAAAAGAAATCTCACTCACAGCACCTGCTCTTGGAGTCGCCCACAGACACTACATGACAACAGACTGCAATGACCCGCACAGTTGCCGTATGAGAAGCTGCGAAATTCACATTTTTCTGAAAGGGTCAGTGTCATTTGATCTAATTTGCTGAGGTTTCTGAGTGTTCTGGTGATCTCTGTGTGTGTGTGTGTGTATGTCTGATGAATGCTGAGTCCAAGTCTGTGTGCGTCTGCTCCGTTCTCGTGCGTTGCCATGTTAGTGTTTACTAGGTTTCTGTTGTGAAGTAATTTGAACCTATTTGGTGATTGAATGTCGTCGAGGCCAAATCAACTTTTGTGTTTTTTTCTTTTTTCTTTTGGTAGAGGCACAGCCACATCTCCTTGAGCATCAATCCCTGCTAAATTGGCACCAACATTGCACCAGTGGGTTCGGTCCCTTGCTCAGGAGTGGAGTGGACTGTGGCGAGGCCCCCACTTGTCCACTCGGCTTCACTGGATTGTGGGGCTCGGATTTGCAGACGAGATGACACAGTTGCTTGCTTTTGTGTTGATGTCTTGGAAGAAAGGCTCGAAGAATGGGAGGCTCGATTGCTGTGAAAGAGAAGTTGGGCACTGGTGCACTTTTCAGGTTCACTGTCCAGCTGGCCGGTGACCCATGTGATTCCTCCGGCTGTAGCAATATGCACGAATTCACAACGAGACTCATGGCTGCAAGAAGCACCAGTTCCCTCAAGAACACTCGAATGATTCTTGTCATCCCTGACTCGCTTGTGCGGAGGTCTACACTCTCCTGGATGACTCGAAACCAGGTTAAGGTGGACCTGATCAACACATGGGAAACTCTGTTGGATCTGGCATCAGGGCGCGATGGACAAAAGAAAGGCAAGCGAAAAGTTGCAGACGCTGGTGCCACATCTAGTGAAGGAGGCAGGGTGATTCCAGCGAGCATAAATGACATCATGGCGCCCTCAACTACTTGCTGCACTCAGCTTGATGCTAATTCCTGCGGCTGTGCAAGCTGCGGAATATCTGATTGTCATCCCACCGATCACACCACTAACCAGAACACTGAGCAGAAGCAGCAAGCCAAGCAGATATTCATAATTGTCGATATCAACCTCGTCCCGAACACCGAGGACTTCCAGGTAGAGGATTTGAAGGAGTTCATTAAGTTGTTGAGTGCACAGGCAGCACAAGGTAGACTATTGGGCAAGGATGATGCTGCAAGTGTCAGTCGGCTGAGGAACTCGTATTCTATATCCACGCTGCCGATTGAGAAAAAAATCAACCAAGAGATGGGCCAAGGGGACACTACAACTATAACAACTTCGGAAGAAGAAAAGGTTGGAGGCAAAGAGTGTATCATACGTGTCTTGGACGTCACCCCTCGTACGGAAATTGCTGTTTTTGGCATAAGCAGAAATAGCTATGCACTTATTCCTCATGGAGGAGATGATTTGGAAACTGGGAAAGGATCCGCTGAGACCGGGGAGCGTTGTGAAAATTCCGATGGGCCAGTGGAGGGCAACAAAGAGAACGTCGACTTCTCCAGTGTTTGGAACCAGACAGGGGAGGAAGATGTGGAAGAAGTTTGTCCCTCCGGGAACGAGGAGTCTGATTCCGGATCAGTGCAGTCCTCCAGCCAGTCAGTTTGTCTGGTCTGGCTCATCCCCGTAACAGCAAGGTCGGAACTTCGGTGGAAGCTTCGAAAGCTCGGCAAGTGGGCGACAAGCAGAGAGCTAGAGTTTCCCGTAAGGTCTCGCATCATAAACAAGCCCTTCCATCCCAGCCGCATGCTGGAGATTCTGGAGATGGCGGCAAATATAGAATCGCCTGTGGTAGATGTTATGTTGCAGGGAAACAACATAAGCAATGATGACGTTGGTGACGTGGCATCAAACAGCACCGAAGATGGCGTTCTGATGATGCCTGCCAACCCAAACGTTGATCCTGGGGGCACGCAAGATCACATCTATCTGTCGTCCCTGCAGGAGGATAAACAACAGAGAGATCCTCCCCGTCCTGGTGAAAGTGGCCTTAGACCTAGTAGCATGTCCTCCTCAATGCCACCAAGGACTCTAACCTGGTCTGAAGAACTTAGTCCGCTTCGTTTCCCATGTCCAATCAGCCCCCTGGGAACAGCCAGTGGTTCGCGGGGATGGGGCTGGAACACAGCGACATACCAGTCAGGTGGCAGCTCTCCCTGTCAAAAGAGCGAGGTCAGAATGATCAGTGATGAAAGTGGCAGCAAGAGGGATCATGGCTGGAAAAGGCTTATCCCACTGTTATCAGCACCCTCAGAGGCCACCAAAGACAGCAGAGAAGAAACTGCACGTTCTGCAATTGGGACGTCAATTCTTTCGACAGTGAGATCGCTGTCACTGACAAGACCTGTTGAGGGCACTTCAGACACAGATCCAATAAAACAGAGGCCAGATGGGGGCAGTGTATGTGCACAGCCTGCAGGTAGTTTGTGTACTGCTGTGAATAGTAATGTGAGTCCAAATGAAACAGCGCTGGTTGATTGCCAGTCCCTCGTCCAAGGTCTGGAAAATGACGTGTTCGATTCGCCCAACCCTGAGGGTGCAGACGTGTATCGTGACCAGAACCCACACAACACCCGGGACAAGAAATCAATCTTCACTGGGGGGTTGGAAAAACCAAGACAGGCTTTTGTAATACCTGGTAGAAAGGAGGGAGGAGGATGGAAGAGTGGCAAGTCTAAGGACACAGATCCAAGAGCACTCACTGGGAGTGAAACTGGAATGCAAACGAGAAATGTGTTCGCTCAGCCTGATCCAACACCAGGCAGAATTCTCGTTCGCCAGTCTGTGGAGGCAGCTTGCGTCAACGGGGACAAAACCTGGCATATGGGCTCGTCAGACCTTATCCTGGGAAAAGCAACTGCTCAACTCGGTGTGGAGCAGACTTCTGCCTTGCAGCGGACCGACTCAGACAACAATCAAGTCACAGGGACCAGGTTGGGCATGGAGAAAATGGAAGGAGAAAGAGCGTCCATTCTGAGGGTAGAGGTTCCTGCTGTGACTCTGACGGAGGGAACAATAGGCCGCATAGCAGAGGAACAGCATCCTGGCAGCATAAGCAACACTCCTTGTCCAGAACAGGATACCTATGGAAAGGCCACAGTTAGTCATTCTGCATCCGATGAATATGACGAGGCAGGCGATGGAAAGATGGTGGCACGCCGTGACGGGTCTCCCGTACGTTCTGGAACAAAGTCGAATCACGGATCTCAACCAAGCCTTACGACACACGTGAGTCCTGGATCGGGCTCAAGTTATGAATCGTGCTTCAGCCCTGAAACCCAAGCGAGCAGTGGATTACATTCAGCATGTGGACTTCCGGGAGTAGAGCAGGTTGACTCCGACTGCGTGACAAGGTCACAGCGACAGCCTGAACCCATGCCATTACCAGAACAAGGACCAGACGGGATCGGAACATTCCTTGCCTCCGCACACACAGAGGACAGCAAGGCCTCAGCAAGCTGCAGCACGGTGATACCTGATAACGTGAGAGCACCTGTGGACTCACGTCCATCTGAGGATCCGACCATGAAGCTAGCCGTGCAAAAACCTGCTGCAACAGGAAAGCCCCTATCAGGAATGGAGGTGCTTGTTGCAGAAGACACAGCTCTCCTAAGAAAACTTGAGCTGACCATTTTACAGAGACTTGGGGCCAAGGCAGTAGGGGTGGAAGACGGGAAGAGAGCCGTGGATGCAGTGCGGGAAAGAGCCACAAGTGCAACACTAAAGCAATTTGACTGTATTCTCATGGACTGCCAGGTTTGTGTGTACTCTCCCTTCCCGTCCTGCGAGAATGAAAGAAGAGTTTTTAAACGTTTTCTCTTTGACACTGTTTGATGGAAAGCGCTTGTTTGTTCAAGGAAAAACGGAATCACGTCCTTGGCGCACCTGTCGGTATAGGAATGATACAGTGGCGCCAACGGGCCTAGCTCAGTTGCTATACCCATAAACTGTTGAGGTACAGACCTGAGTTCGAATTCCAATGGAATCAGATGAGTAGAAATAACTCTGAATTTACCTTTCTCGGCCTTTTGGCTAAGATCAAGTGTTGCTATACCCATAAACTGTTGAGGTACAGACCTGAGTTCGAATTCCAATGGAATCAGATGAGTAGAAATAACTCTGAATTTACCTTTCTCGGCCTTTTGGCTAAGATCAAGTGTAGTATCTGTTCTGATCAGTTTAATATCTGATCCGTGGTCCATCGGGCCACATAAAAAAAAAAAAAAAAAAAAAAAAATTACCTGGGACTCGTCAGTTCAAAGATGATATCTCAAGGCCGTCATCCTTTTTGCTTTGGAAAAAAAAAAAAGGAAAAAAAAAAGGGAATGAATCAGATACTGGTAGAACCGTAGAACGCAAAGAAGAAATAATAGTGGCCATTATGACTCGTATAGATGAAGAAACAGATTCAATAAGAGAAATACCCCTTTGGGCTTTTAACTTTGACGTGTCTGACGAACTCTGACCACAATGTGGATGTTTTTTAACAGAAATCATCAGACCCTGCTGGTGGGAACCCTGTAACCCCTGACGATTGCGGTTAAAGAAAAAACAATTTAAAACATCTAAATTGCGGCCGCGGACATCGACGTTCAATGTCCAAAGGGGTAATAAAGTCTGCAACCCTTCGTTTCCCATGTCTATTTCGACTGGCATATCAGCTCTGAAAAGAAATGGAAATGGAATTTACTCTTTCGCAGCAAACCTTCTGCAGAAGATTCCGACAACTACTGACCTGTGTGCTATAGTGCTTACTCACACTACGATTTTCTGAGATGTACGTGCACTCAATTGCAGCCAGATTCTGTCCAAAAACTGCCAAGTGTGAATATGTTCGTAGAGGGATGTTGGATATGTTTGAAGAGGGATGTTGGATATGTTTGAAGAGGGATGTTGGATAGATGAGGAGGAAGGAGAAGAAAGTCCTCGTGTGAGTACATGTTTGAATGTAAATGCATAGTCTGTTACCACATGCATCTCTCCTCCCTGTGTTTATCCCCTCCCCCTTCACTCTGCCTCTTTCTCACACCGTACAAGTGGGCCGTTATGGTACACGGGGATGGGGGCAGCGCGCGCTCAACTCATCAACGTGGCGAGCCTTGTACGTGAGAGGCACGGTGAAGGGGGAGTTAAAAGAAGAATGAGAAAAATGAATGGTTTCAGTGTGCCCTTCATGTTTGTCTTGTTTTTTAATCTTTGGTTTCTGCCGTTTGTTTCGCAAAGTGCGCTCTTTTAGTTCATAGTTATGTGACAATATATCGTCAAATAGAACTGCCCGGTAAACCGTAGGCAGAGAGGTAGAAGAGGACAACAAACGAGGGGCT
>BFEA01000143.1:1079582-1094456 GCA_003427395.1 Chara braunii
CGGACCTGGATGTATCTGGTCTCAGTTTAGTCCAGATACGAGTAGAATAGACCTACCGGTAGTGTGAGTATGCCCTTATTAAAACAAAACCCCCCTAGCTCCAGCTCGGGAAAAAAAAAAAAAAAAAAAAAAAAAACATAACATTCGTTTTCATATCTGACATTTGCCCTTTTTTTTTTCTTTTTTTTTTTAACTTGCAACTTGGTGACAGATTCTGCAGAGGAGTTCTTTTCGTTGTCCCATCCGAAGAGCTATGTCGGCAAGAGCTTCCAGGACTGTGGTCCCCGTCCTAGAGTCACAACACAATTTTTTTTCGTACTTGAACAACGGCAGATCGTACAAGTCGTACGGCAGAATGTATCCCAGCTCATCGTTGGCCAGCCCTATGAGCATGACACGTGGCACTAATCCAGCGGTTCTGACCGTGTGTTTTATTCGAAGGCTAAGACAGGGAGAAATCTCCCCGGGCACGGTCACTGCACACAGTGTACCTACATCCAGTACAGAGACAGTCGTCACAAAGTACCCAAGGGGCCAGATAGGTAGCCTCTGAATCCAGGAGGACCCATAGAACTTGCTCCGATGCAAGAGACCGAGCAGTCTGCCCAAGAAATAGTTCATGTTTGAGGAATAGACAGCCACTGGCATGTGCCAGATGGACAGTTCTGGCCGTCGATTGTATGGATTGCCCTCGCTGTCCTCGAGAGAGCGAAGAGCCTGCACAACCTTGTCGCCCAGGATGTTGCCGAATGCTGCAGCGCTGCTCCAAGGAGAGGTGGTTCTCCCCATTTCCACGGCGGCGGCGGCGGCGGCGCGGTCCCCCTCCTTATTACCCCCAATTATGTCACCTGGCACTCCCTGATAGCAGGAGGACATGTCGGCATCCTCCTGGCCACAACAGCCTGAGGCGTTGCTTGCCTTATCCTCCTTATCGATATCGCCGTCGTCGACAGTCTTATGTGGGTCCCGATCCCCACCGCCGACAGTCTTATGTGGGTCCCGATCCCGACCGCCGACAGTCTTATGTGGGTCCCGATCGCAACCGCCGACAGTCTTATGTGGGTCCCGATCGCGATGGCTGTCGATTGATTGGTCGGACGACTTCTGAATCCCGTCTGGTTCCTGAAGAGCATGTGCTGGTGGGTTCCACGTGGTCCCCCCTTTTCCCCCCTTAGTAGCCGCCGCAGTCGCCGCCGCCGCCGCCGCCTCAGGAGGGAGAGAGGGCGTCACCAGCCCTCCTAGTGCCCCGGCCACGAAGATCGCACACCCTCCCATCTCACCCTCCACCTTCTCTCTCACCCAGTTTGGGAAATCTGACGAGATCAGTCGCCCAGTCGACGGCATGAGCTCGGGGTGACAAGCCACCTCCATCACTGTACAGATCCCTGGCCCTCCCCCTGCCTCCTGGACGTGTAATATGTTCATCTCCTGGTCTATCATCCCCTCTCGCCTGAGATTCGTCAGCATAGGGACATCCACATAGGCCCGGCAGGACGCCAGCTCAGCCGGCTTGACGTTCTCTATGGCACGCTGGACAGCCTCAGCGGCTGCCACGTAGACTCTCGACATGTAGTCCCGGTCTATCCCACATCGAAACGGCGGCTTTCCCCATAAGCCCAGAGTATCAGGGCCACTGTGAGTGTGCGTGCTTGCCACTATCGCATGCTTTGCATCCACCATCCCCTCAATGGCCATTTTCAAGGAGTCCATTTCATCGCCTTGGATGCCAATGCAATCAACGGCCAAGATCACAACACGATTAGTCTTCACTGGGAGGCTGCTGCAAACGTCATCCTCGGCTTCTGTCCTCTCTTCTCCCTCTCCCTCCCTCCTATTCCCATGATTCTCTTCGCCTTTCTTATAAGACCCTGCCGCCGGTTTCTCTGTTCGTGGCACTTCTCCTTTCGCCTCCTCGCCGCTTTTTCTGAGTGCTACGACTCCTTTCAGCGGCGATTGGACGCCAACCGTTGCATGGGCTGCACCCTCGCTGCTTCCTCCGAGTCCTCCCTCCTCCTCCTCCGCTCCGCCTCTGCCTAATGAGCCATCACCACAGCCATCCGCCTCGGAAAAGACGGACTTAGCAGCTGTGGCGTGCCACTGGTTGTGTGACAGTGTTGTCGAGCTGTCCCTGTCACACTGCTCTCCAGCTGCTGAACCCCGTGAGCACTGCAGCACCAACGCCCTGACCCATAACCGATCGCTGACACCCTCGCTTCTCCTATTGGGTGCGTATCCTGCCAAGTACACGCTCTCGGAAGGGGTGATATCCACCGCCCACGCTCCGGCCATCAAGACGTTGTCCCGCGAGGTCCCCTCTCCTCCATTACCCATCAAATGCCTCTCGTAGATCGATCCTGTGTTGGGCAACGCCCGCCGTATCCCCCAGCCTCCCCTCGCAGCCAGCAGCCGTGATGCCACCGCCAAGAGCGACAACACCACTAGAACGACAACAATAATTATCGCCGCCTGTGTAGCCATCGCTCCAACTAGGAACCCTTCGTCGTCTTCTTCTTCTTCTTCTTCTTCTTCTTCTTATGACTTCGGAATGATTGGTATACTTCTTCTGCTGCCGCTGCTCCGGCTGCTCCGGCTGCTCCTGCTTGTGCTTGTCCCCCTCTGCTTATCCTTGTGTGCGTGTGTTTCCGTTCTCTTCTCTTCCACCCCTCATCCTCTTCTCTTTATCCTCTCCTTCTCTGTCTCCTCCTTCTTAATGATCCTGACACCTCTTCTTCTTCTTCTGCTGCTGCTGCTGCTGCTGCTCATCCTCTTCTCTTTATCCTCTCCTTCTGTGTCTCCTCCTCCTCCTTAATGATTCTTACACCTCTTCTGCTGCTGCTCCTCCTGCTGCTCCTGCTTGTACTTGTCCCCCTCTGCTTGTGCTTGTGCTACCGTTGTCTTTTCCTTGCACCCTCATCCTCTTCTCTTTATACTCTCCTACTCCGTCTCCTCCTCTTTTTTTTTTTGTGGCCTCCTCCTTCTGGGATACAGAAACGATCTCAGCCCACGCAATAAACAATAAATTTAGCACATGACGACTCCAACCACAGTTATACCTTCCATTCATGCACGCAGCTACCCAGAGCAAAGGGAAGGAGGACGGCCTCGAAAGACACGAGTAGAGGGAAATGATGAGGAGGAAGAAGAAAACGAAGAAGAAGATGATACGACACAGCTGCTCTCCCCAACGCGACCAATAGGTCAATTAAAATTAACAACTATCTTGAAGCTCGGACCTACTGCTTGACGACGCGACCCTACGCCGCGTTTCAGCCCGTCCCCAACCGGCTCTCCTTGTGGTACTTCCTCTTCTCTTTTTCTCCTTTTCATCTTTCAAATTCTGTTTTTCTTTTTTTCTTTTTTTCTCTTTCAAATTCTTTCAATTTACCTTCATTACCCACCTACCACTACTCGTAAGGCTTATACAGGGGACCCCTGCGAACGTAGCTTCGTTGTCTCCCTCCAGCCATCAGAGGGGATGCATGTTGCCCCCCGCCCCAACCATGGTGGTCAAGGATGGGGTGGGGCCGCCGGTGGGGGTCCGGCTAACGCAAGGACCGAGCATTTTGCCAGTAGCTGCGCCTCCCTTTTCATCGCTTTTCATCGTCCCCCACCCCCAACCGAATAACAGCAGTGTCTAAGGCGGTGTGAGTGTGAGTGGGTTGTCCTCCCGTTTCTCTTTTTTTATTTTTTCCTGCTGGAAACCGGGTCCAGCGTCCCTATCGCCCACCTGCTGTAGCAGGTATCGCACCTGCTGGTGGGTGCAGCTCCCGCATGTTCCCTCGTTGGAGGCTTGAGCACGGGTGTGGCTGCTACGGGGTTCCCTGTAATACTATAATGACAATAAAAAAGGCCTGAGAGGCCTTCCTGTCCAGATTTGACAGGTAATTGAATTGGTTGGGAGAATTAGTCTAAAAAAAAAAAAAAAAAAAAAAAAAAAAAAACATATTTTACAAAACAGTACAATCATTGAAAGTGGCGCCATTGAGCTGGAAACCTGGTCCAGCGTCCCATATCCGATCTACTCATCCATACCTAACCTGCAGCAGGGCTGGGTATCGGGGGGGAGAAATACCCGGGGGCACCAGTGGAGTCTCCCTCCATCCCTTAACCCCTGCCCTCCACCTACTGTCCTTATGGCGCGTATTGTGTCTTTTACTGAACATTAGACTCTCTCTCTTTTTTTGGAGAATCTGCTCCAACTATTGGTGGGGAGCATCACCTGCTGGAAACCGGGTCCAGCGTCCCATAATTACCTCTTTATAAACAGTCATCTTTGAAGTGACGCCATTGTGCTGGAAACCGGGTCCAGCGTCCCATATCCAATCTACTCTCCCCCTCCATCCCCAAGCCCCTGCCCTCCACCAACTATCCTCAGGGCGCCTATTGTATCCATTCGCCATAATTATCGCAATAACTATCGCAATGCATCAAGGTAACCAGGGATGAGCAGAAACCAGAGGTAAGCAGAGAAGCTGAGCAGAGAGGAGGCCTGAGATAGCCTAAAAATATCTGAAAATGGACTGAGGTGCGACTGGCTGTATCCCACTAGATCCGACCATCAGGCCCCTAGGGTCATGAAGGCGGGAATCTTTCTTCTAAGGACAGCGGGTGGGGGAGGAAGGGGTCTGCGAAATCCTGTGCAGCACGTTGCGGGCTGCCAGGATCTATCTTAGTCCAGTCGTGAAAAATCAGCTGGTAGTCTCTTACCATCTCCGTCCGGGGTTCCTCCTGTGGGTTTCTTTCTGGCCGACAATCCCCGGTCCATTTTACCTCAGCCACCCATCCCTTCCTTACCCCTCCCAGCCAGTCCTTGCTGAAACAGGAGATAATCCTGTTCATATTCCCCCAGGTATGCATTTGGTCCAGCTTGTCTTTGGCTGCCTTCCATCGGGTCGCAATCTCGTGTTGAACCAATGTTCGTATTTGTTCCATAACTTCTCCGTCTTCCACCCGCGCCCCCTCTACCTCCAGGATACATCTCTTCCACCATATGGCCCATAGGACGCTCCGTCTTCCCAGGTTAAACATATTTTCCTCAAATATATTGCCCTGGATTTGAGGGCAGTACCCCAAGAGTATGGCCCGCCAATCCCACCAGGAACAATGTGTCGCCAAATCCTATCCCAACTTCTCCACAACAGTATTGTCGCTGGACATTGAAAAAAAATATGCTCTATGGTCTCAGCCCGCTTTCTCCCAGGGTAGCTCTGGAGACATTTATGGCACCATGGCAGTGCTTTCCCTTGTTGTTCCAAGCGAGTGTGGTCTATCAGCCAGTCATTGGTTGGTAGACATCGATGTTCTATTTGCCACTGGAGGGCAGAGATTTTGGCAGGTCTACTGCTGTAATGTGCAAACCATCGGATGGGTTTAAACCAATGGTCCCCCTGACGTCAGAAAACCTCAGGGGTACCGGTAGCGCCGTTTCATGACGGCTACCGGTAGCACAGCATGGGAAACCGGGCGGGCCTCCGTACGAAATTTGCGACAAAAATCAGAAATAAACCAAATCGGCGCGGCGACTATTTCGCCGTCCAAATGATTTTTATTTTTTTTTCTGATATTTTTCCCTGAAAGATCACGACCTAATCTACGGACCCTCAAATTTTCAGACATTTTCATTATTTCTTCTGAGCACGAAAAATCGACGAAGTTGCCGCTTGCAAAATGGCGGGATTGGACCCGTCGGCCTCTGTAATTGGAAATAAACCAAATCGGCGCGGCGAATATTTCACCGTCAAAATGATTTTTGTTTTTTTTCCTGATATTTTTCCCTAAAAGATCACCACCTAATCTACGGACTCTTACACTTTCAGAAATTTTCATGATTTATTCTGAGCACAAAAAATCGGCAAAGTTGCCGTTTGCAAAATGGTGGGATTGGACCCGTCGGCCTCTATACAACCCGGCGCCTCCGTACGGTCGGACCGGTGGTAGCAAGCTGCGGTCAATATTGAGATGGCGACACCATCTGTCTTCAACGCGGTCCCGCAGTCTGCATTTAGGTCTTAGCATTCGGCAGGCTGATTTGGATTTTAAGTTGAATAATGTCAACGTGTTTGCCTCCCCCTTCCTGGCCCGGGCGTTTAGGGACCATCGCCACTCCTCGGGGTCCAGGGGGAGGTCCTCGATCGGGATCATTTGGCGATACGCCCTCTGGCGACCTCCTTCATCAATGACCCTAACAGCCTTTCCGCTCCTTCCATATGAAGGGTTGTTGGTTCCACCGTAATTCTCCGCCCTTCAGGATGGAGAAGACTTTGATCAGTACGTGCGTTTGGTCAGCATAGTGCACACGCCCTACCTCCCTGTCGTGGTCGGGCAGCCCCACCCAATCTCCTTCCTTAACGGAGGGACCCTTTCTTAGGGTAGTGTACCATTGAAGGGGGAAACTGTCGATGAGATCGTTCAATACCGTCTCAGTAAAATGGCAGTACCGCAGACATGCTCGTATTCTTTTCGTGCTCTTCCAGCTCTTTGCCTCCATACCCCAAAGGTCCCCGACCCTTCGTACACCATGTTTCACCCAACCCTTCCAGGGAGTATCCAAGCTGCACCTCACACGCCCCCGGGAGTCCGTTATTAGACAGTTGCCAAATAAGGGTTGCCTGAATATTTCTTCCCACCTCTCTGGTGCAGGTCGGTCGGGGGGAGGAAGTTTCCTCCATGTGCGTATGAGGCGCTCCCAGTGTCTGTCCGTGGGGTCCCCGTTCCTGTATTTCCTAGATAGCCTCCAATATCTGTCCTCGAGCCATACCCGGGGGTCAATCTCGGGTGGGGTTTCCCGGGCCAGGGCAGAGATCTGTGCCAAGGCTAGGGGGGTCCATGGGGACGACGGCGAAAAGATAATATGCTGAAGCCAGCGAATCGAGAGGGCCTGAAATTGTGTGGCCGGGTCCACAATTCCTAGTCCACCTCTGTTCTTGGGTTGAATCACCGATTCCCACGCCACTCGGCTAATAGCGTGAGGAATGTTACTATCGCCTCTCCATAGGAAGGCCGCCAACTGTTGTTTTAGTACTTTGAGTCCCCCATTACTCATGGGCCATAGGATGGCCTTGTACCAGAGTGTGGCTAGAACCACGTTATTAATGACAAGTGTTAGCCCAAAGATTGATGTACGTTTATTGTTCCATTTTTCCAACTTGGCTCGCGCAGTTCCTGTCAGTCAGTCATCATTAGTTGCCGGTTTTCCTCTAGCTGTGACTAGCGCCCCAAGGATTCTTAGGGGGTCATCTGGGGAGAGCCATGTGATTCACGGGTTTTTCGGGGGCCTTCCCCCTCGGTGATGCATCCACCACCTCACTGTCTTTTATCCCCAGTTCACAGTCATATCTGTCAACTGGCAGAACTTTCATAAGATGTTGAATTTCTTCCATGTTGGACCCTGTCGCTTCTACCATTATGGTAAGATCGTCTGCAAATAGAGAACAAATAGGTGTTGCTTCCTCCGGGATATTATATATCTTAATGCGTGAGAGGTCTTTGCTATGACGCAGGTTGGCTGACAGTGCTTCCATTATCACCAAAAAGAGATAGGGGGCAATGGGATCCCCTTGGAGCTCAAATGGGGGTGTTACTACCCTATTGACCTGAATGCAGGTGGTGGCATTGTTATGGAGGATCTTGACCCAACGTCGGAAGATAGGTCCAAAGTTCATTTTTTCCAGACACTTGTCTAAAAAAAAACAATCTACGTGGTCGTAGGCTTTTTCAAAATCTATAAAAATGATGACCGCATTTGCCTGATTCCGTCGCGCTAATTGGACCATGTCTTTTACCAACAGGATGTTTTCTTGTATGTTCCTGCTAGACATAAACCCTGTCTGGGCTGGATGTATGACCTCTTCCAAAACCGTCGCCATACGGTTGGCCAGCGCTTTGGAAATCATTTTATATACTACTGTGAGTAACGTAATAGGTCTGTAATTTCTGATGTTCATTTTGTCTCCTTTTTTGTATAGGAGAGATAACACCCCCTTCCCCACGGTTTCTCCCATTTCCCCGGCCGCCCATACGTTCTAATAATATTCCCACAGGTTGGAACTCAGGTCCGTTCATGTGGCTTCCCCAAACTCTTTGGGAAAGCCATCTATGCCGGTTTTTTTTTTCTTCTTTCATTTGGAGGAGTGTTGTCCATACCTCTTCTTTTGTCAGTTCTGCCTCCAACTCGTCGCGCTGTTGTGGGGATATGTGTCGGTCCATTGGAAGTAGCAAGTCCTGTATTTCTCCCGTTTCTCAAAGCTACTTCGTTCTTTGTTTTGTTTGGTTTTTCTTTTCTCTCAAATCTTTCATCATCTTTCAAATTCTTTCAATTCACCTTCACTACCTACCTACCACTACTCCTAAGGCTAAGGCTTGAACCCTCTCGCATTTGGAAGAGATGTTTTGCGACCCCACTGCTGGCGGCAAACACAAGCACTGCTATACCGCGTCAAACATGGGGACACAGTCATTCGGGTAACATTCTTTAGACAGTAAGTTTGACAAAGGTCTTATGAAGTGGGGGATGGGCAACCTTCTGGTCCGTTCTGGATGGTAGTGTCCAAAACCAACACTCTCCCACACACCATACGCAACCCACTCACACGCGCACTCACACCTGGGGCAAGGTCCCACTTGCACAAATTAGGATATTTCGGCCGTTGATCTTTGTTATCTACGGTCAGTATCTCTTAATTCATGCAAGTGGGACCTAGCCCCTGTGTTGGCTGAAGATCTTACTGATACCGAATCGGAGGATGCAGCTTACTATCTCAGTTGGATGGCACCAAGAGTGTCACAGGCGGACGTGGGGATTGAACCCACAACCTCCTGAATGCCACTTGCGTGCCTAACCAATTGAGCTAGGACGCTGGATGGAGCCCATATTATTCTATCACAGGGGAAAAAAAAAAAAAAAAAACACTGAAAAACGAATAGCAAGCTACTGAGGGTTGTACCACCCCACACGCGGCCAGGAAAAAGGGCATTTCAAGCTCTAAACTACTAGCAGTGTATCTACCTGTCTTCTACTAGAAGATTCATGCTCATGTTGCACATTTGGTCAGTAGTGGACCAAGTCCCTCGATCTCCACAGCTCTCAGGGCAAAGATAAGTGTTTTTTTTTTTTTTTTTTTTTTTCCAAAAGTCAATACGTTTTTTGTTTCTTTTCTTTTCTTAGTAAGCCCTGGGACCTTGTCCCACTAGCTCCTTTGAGCTTGACTGTACGCGACAACGGAGATGCACGTCGTCCAAGTCATCTAGCGGTCCGTTTTTAATAAAAAAGGCAATAGAGACTATCTTTGTTTTTTCTTACAACAAAAAACAGAAGTAAATCCTTCCTCTCGAATACTACTCCTCCTACCCTCGCCATTTTCCGTTGAGCTAGCTGTCTCCTTTTTTCGAGACAACTAGCTCAACGACCTTCTTGTTCCCCCAAAAGACGTTTTTTTTTAGAGAAACTGTATGAGCCTCCTTCCGTTTGCCTTTTTTATTTTATTTTAATGAGAACAAAGCTCCAATCTATTCGTGGGGAGCAACACGTGCTGGGAATCGGGCCCAGCGTCCCATATAGACAATTACATAGGATCTTGAAAACATTTGAGAGTTTGCAGTACCGCGGCCACTACCCGGCTTTGGCTAAGAGCGAGATTAAGAGATACAAACAAGCTACCGAAAATAGGCAAAAATTCAGGAAAAGACTCAACCCCCCCTCCATCCTCTTTACCTCACTCCGGCAAGTCTTACCGCAGCAGAGCCACCATCTCCGCTGCTGCTGTACCCTTTTACCATCTCACCAACTGGCCCCCTCACTAGTAGGATGCTTGATATCCAACCTTCTTCTCCCACTCACCTAGTCAAAGTTTCAGGAAAAGTCTTAGAAAACCCCATCCATCCTCTTTACCTCACTCCGACAAGACTTACTGCAGCAGAGCCACCATCTCTGCTGCTGCTATACCCTATTTCCATCCTACCAGCTAGCCCCCTCACTGGTAGGACGCTTGATATCTCGCCATCCACTTCCAACACCAACCAGCGTCGTTCTGACCGTAGATCTATGAATATAACAATATCTCGAGACCTTTTTTTTTTTTTGAGCCAATTAGAGAGTTACTGCGACGAAATTCAAGAAATAGGAAACAATTAGAAAACGACTCAAAACCCCCTCCATCAATCCTCTTTACCTCACTCCGGCAAGACTTACTACAACAAAGTCACCATCTCCGCCACTGCTATACCCTATTTCCATCCTACGAGCTAACCCCGTCACAAGTAGGACGCTTGATATCCCACCATCTACTTCTCCCACTCACCTCTTTTTTTAGAAACAGAAACATATGCCCAATTCAGAAAGAGACTCAGACACCCCCACTCAAACCCCTGTACCCCACTCCGACAAGACTTACTGCAGCAGAGCCACCATCTCCGTTGTTGCTGTACCGTATTCCCATGCTACTAGCTAGCCCTCTCACGAGTAGGATGCAAGATATCCCACCATCTCCTTCTCCCTCTTTTTTTAAAGATACCGGAGCTATTACCCGACTTCAGCTGAGAATCAATCTGAGAACTATTGAAGAAACTACCGTGGTGGTCCTTCAAATGCTCAAGCCCCTCAAAATCCCTAACTAACCCTTCCAAGGCTTTCCAACACTGTCTTACTCCCTGTCGAGCTCTTCCAGGCCTCACACTCCCACATCTTCCTGGGTTACAGGGCAACACAACTCACCCTAGCTCCGGCCAGCGTCGTCCCAGCAGCAACCTTTGGTTGTCCCGTGGGATGCCCACCCCAAAGCATCCCCAGATCTCTCTACCAGGCCTCACGCTCCTGCTTCAGCAGGTTACAGGGCAACACCCCAGCACCGGCCAGCGTCGTTCTGGCATCGGACAACCGCAAATCACTGAGTATAACAACATAATAAAACACTGACGACGAGTTGCTAGGAGTCCCCACAGCCCTAAAACATTCTTAAGACCACCAAGGCGAATAGCCTATGAAACCGCGCGTTCATTGAACGCGGGTTTTCTGTTCAGAAACTGAACGGAATGCACGCGCGTGCAATGAACACGACCCAACGCGGAGTTCAATTCCACGGGAAAAAAAAAAACAAAAAAAAACAAACCCTCAAAAAATTCCGAAAACAAAATATGTTATGAAGAAAAATAAAATAAACAACATTTGCCTGAGCATTACATCCAAATTCGTTACCAAATTGGAAATAAAAATAGAAAACAGAAAATAGAAAAAAATAAAAAGAGAATTGAAATTAGTGAGTGCAAGAGTACGTTTGTGACACCACCATCTTTGACGATTTTTTATTGGCAGAGCCAAATGCCCTAAAAATTTACAGATGTGTACTTCACATTATACAAAACTCATGAAACAAACTGTAAAAAATAATAATTTTTTTTAGGTGGTGAAATAAAGTGAAAACAAAAAATAAAACGTAAAAAAATGAGTGGGCGAACACAATTTTTTTTTTATTTTATTTTTTGCCTCAGCAAAATGACTCTAAAATTAACAGGCATGTACCCCATATCATAGAGAACTCATTAAAAAAAAAATCAGAAAAAACAACTTATTTTTAGGCATCGAAAAAAAAAAAAAATTAAAATAAAATTGAACGCCGTTCAGTTTTGAACGCGATTTTAAATCCGCGTTCAAACGCACATTTGAACGCGAACGCGCGTTCACGGCATTCAAACGGTTACATAGGGAGGAACACACAAACAAAGGGAAAGCCAAAAATCCAAACTGGAACCACCGACTTGCAACCTTCCAGTTAACTCTTTGAGGAAAACCAAAGGCCTCGTAATCAGTCCTCGATCCTACACACGGCTAGTCTCATACCCTCCTATGCTAGGGTTACAGGACACCACCATGCCCCGGTACCGACAAACCTAGTATAGACGGTAGGGAGTGCCTTCCTCCCTCGACATCTCCCATCAGCCGCACGCCCCTGATAGTGACCGGGATAAAACCCCAGCAACGACTACATCAAACGACCTCTTTCTTCCTTCCTTCCTCGACAAAACTCCCCAAGCCTCGCGCTCTCCCAGGTTACAGAGCAAAAGCTCCAGCACCGGCCTGTGTTGTCCCAACCACGTTCTTCTGACCTACTAACGAAGACTAAGGCCCTCCATGTTGCTCCCCCCATTCATACTTCTCACCCGTCAGTGTGAAACATCTGCTTCCCTTCATCATGTGTGTTTTTCCTTACCGACAGTTAAGTACAAATTTGATCTGAACTTCAAAAATTCCTTGGTATAGAAAATTAAGGAGTCAGACATGATGACATCAAATATCGAATTAAAAGAAGGAGCCCAAACTTATGCGCATAAATATGGAAAACTACGTCAGATTTTGAATTAGATTAAGGATAGATAAACGCAGAACATCAATTCCACTTTAAGAAAATCAATTTGAAACCCTTTGTAATCCAAAATTGAGTAATCATTCATTAGGATCAGAGCAAATGAACTTTGATTACGAATTTCAGATTATGAATCTTGCTCAGAGAATACAAATCTAAGATTAAGAACTCTGCTAAAAAAATGCGAATTTCATATTAGGGATCTCGCTCAGAATCAGAAAAACGAATTTCAGATTAGGGTTAGAAAAAAATGAATTTCAGATAAGGGCTCAATTGCATAAAAAAACCACCTACGATCTTATGAATCAGATTTAAAACAGCACAATCATAGCACCGAAATCATTCAAAAACAACCTCAGAAAGAATACCCCGATCACACCAGCATCAGAATGCATCATCCTTAGAAAAATCCAGATCGTGTTTTTCAACAGAAAAGCAAAAGCTCGGTAGGGATTTTAATGTTTGTAATCAAAAGGAAAATAGCACCTCAACCATCAGTGTTGTTACCTAAGAAAAACTGCGGACTATCCACACACCCCCTCACATGTCATGTTCTCTCTCTCTCCCAACCTCCACCTCCTCCTTCATCGGCTTCAAAAAAGCGTCTCAGCTGCTCGTGATCTACATCACATCTAACCAAAAAGCTGAACGATGAAGATTGTCAGACCGTGGCCAACTTACCACAACACAGCCACGTAGCGAGCCCAAACCGCAGAGCCCGTCGACGACCCCTCGCTGGCAGTCGGGAGTGAGAAAGAACATCCATGGCGGCAAAACCTACTCGATCCGCCACCTCTCGTAGCCCGCTGTTCGAATCTTCACGAAGAGCAGACCTGCCACAAACGAGCGAAAAAGACTCGCGCTGCTGCTCCCTGCCAGTCGTCACGCGTCCACGCCATACTGACGAATCGTGAGTCCCACGAGGCGCCACCACCCACCCTTACCCCCTGCCCCATCATCCTCCATCACCCCCTGTCACCATCAACCCCACCATCTTCCTCCACGCCTCGCCGCTTATTGCTGCTCCCCATCACCGCTCGTCACCACGCCCAACCATCTCGCGCCTCGTGCTTTCGCCCTGGCTTTGTGGATTGTACTGGCGCAGGCGGGGCGCAGCGCTCCCGGCCGCGCTGCGCCCCGTTCAGCGTTTGGAGTCTGGCAATTCCCACGCTCCGTTTGAATTTTTTGTACAAAAGGGATTCTGACAACTCACTCTTCATTTTCTGCTGTAGAATGGAAGTGCCCGTATGCCACTCCAATTGTGAAAAAGGAAAACTAGAACAATTGTATCCGTGCAATTTATAAATGCATTTCTCATTTGAAATTGAATAAGAATGAATATTTTCAGTTCTCGCACCGTTGAGTTGCCTCAACTAAACGGTGCAAGTGGGACAAGGTCTGTTACATGTTGCGCCTGCAATAGGCTGCACGGGCCATTTCCAGGCTCGTGACGTTTTCAGGCCAAAAACCTGAAAACAAGGGCCTACAGACCCTGTGTCGTTTCAGCCCGAAAGCCTGAAAACAAGGGCCTACAGGCCCTGTGCCGTTTCAGGCTAAATCAGGTCCTGTGATGTTCAAATACAAGTACATAGGTGCCCGATTATGGGCCTCGGTACACTACTATCCACATGCAGAAAAGGCAGTGTATTGTCCCATGTTCTAGCGGAAGATTCATTCTCATTTTGCACATTTGGCCCTCATAGTGGCACTTTCGATCGCCTCACTCCACTCCTCACTACATGCACAAAAGACAAAAAAGGTACAACATAATATGGCGACACATCTTCCATGTTCTAACTGAAGATTCAACATGCTTTAGATACTTGGCAAACGTATCGTCTTTTTTTTTCTTTCCACTTTTATACCTACTTAATCAGCGTACATTCGTTACTATCAAAATGTTGTATGTTGACCCATGCCTTATGACTGGTTTATTGGGTATCAAAGTTTCATCGAAGTTAGTGAATCATTAAGTATAAGAGTTGCATAATCCATTTAAGAACATAAAACTTTATTAACTTTTCAAACTTTTCGTATCTGAGGTCACAATGTTATTACTTGTGTAGCACGTTGAACATGTTCATCGCCCCACTGAGCATTCGAACATGTTCGGATGCTCAGCCGAGAGGGAACCGAACATGTTCGGCCGCGCTCGAAAAGAAAAAGAAAAAGAAAATAGAGGAGGGGGGGGGCTACCGAACACATACCGGAGTCATTGAGGGCGGCCACATGGGTGTGTGTATGTGTGTGCGTATGTATGTTTGTGTGTACGCAGCAAATGCAACAACTACATTCGATCCATCAATTACTACTGCAGCAGTTGTTGTAGGTGGTGCATCAGCTATGTTAGCATATGTGTGTGTGTGTGTGTGTGTGTGTGCAACAAACACAATAGCTACATCAAGTGCATCAGCTACTACTATAGGAGCTGTTGTAGGTGGTGCATCAGCAGATGTGTGTGTGTGTGTGTGTGTGTGTGTGTGTGTGTGTGTGTGTGTGTGTGTGTGTGTGTGTGTGTGTG
>BFEA01000143.1:1138904-1161049 GCA_003427395.1 Chara braunii
TGGACATAGCGTTTTGAGAGTGTTTTGATGGTGCCTGGGAAACTTGTGGGAGATAGCCTGTGGACATAGCGTTTTGAGAGTGTTTTGTAGCGTTTTGAGAGTGTTTTGATGGGGCGTGGGAAGTGTACCTACCCTAATCCGTCTGGGAGATTGCCTGTGCCGGACCGCGTTTAGTTCTTAGGTGCTTTTTTGGATTGGAACTGTACTACCGGCCGGAATAAACCAGGACGGAGTGCCTGGCTCATCCCGAATGGCTCCAGCATATGATGTGAGGGACGGTGGTCCTGTATCACAGCATATATATACTAATAGTAATGGAAGTCCCCGCCTGTCTGAACTTCCCAAGCGAGCGTAAAGTCATAAAACCTCCCAGCGATGAAACCTTTGTATCCATTTCCTCCCAAACGGGGGAAAAAGTGCCACAGGTCCCAAAATCACTTTTGGTGTCATTTTTGCACCCTGGCTGGGCCGGTAATGGCCGCTGTGTAAAATTGGCGGGAAAGTGTAAAAATGATGCCCAAAGTGATTTTGGGGCCTGCTGCACCTTTTCCCCCATTTTGGGGGAAATGGATAGTACACAGGTTTCCTCGCCGGGGCCAAGTCCCAATTACCCGCTAGGTCCGCGTTGAGATTTCGACCGTCAGCGACACATAACGTCCTCCAGGATTGATTCAGGCTGTGGACATGGTGTGGCTGATAGATAGTGATGGTTGGCAAATTTTTCGGGGCTTTTTAGGGTGAATTAAAACTCGTAAAAGTAATGTTTAGAGTGTCCAAAAAGGGGTAGTAGTGTCCAAAAAGGGGTAGTGGGCCTCGCGTTGACGTTGAGCTAGCTGACTATCACAAAGGTGGTCAGTTAGCTCAAGGCATTGTGAGCTTGGTTCTCTCACGTCTCCATGCGAAGTTCGTTATTTTCCGCTGCTGACTATCACAAAGGTGGTCAGTTAGCTCAACGTCACATCTCCATGCAAAGTTCGTCATTTTCCGCTGCAGCCCCCCCAATAATTTCTTGACACACTGGCGCGCGCTCTTTCCATCTCACAAGATCTTTGCATGAATCTACCCACTAGCGCACGAGCTACATGGAGAATTTTGTCCGCATGCCCCTTCTCCTAAGACATGTCCATGTTCATGTGGTACTGGCTGCCTTATGGTCCAAATGCAGTCGTACTCATGCATTCACGTTGTTGGTTTCACACATATTTTGATGATGACTTCAATCTTCCCTCTATGTACGGTGTCGAGGCAGACCCATGTCATGACTCATAAGACGTTCACATTAGTGCACACTGTGACACCGATTGGCTGGCTGATCAAAGACGAAGTCCTCAGTGACACACACACACACACACACACACACACACACACACACACACACACACACACACACACTACTCTCAAAACACAAGCACAAGACAAAAATGTGGCGGGTGCATCTGCCCATGTTCTAGAGAGAGGTTCATTGGCGTTTAGACTCTAGAGCGATTTCGACGTTTTCAACGGTGGGCGTGGCGAGGCTGTCCCCATTCTGCAGCCATTGGCTCCTCGACTGCGGACAGGTCGGCGATCGTTGTGGTACCCTGTCAGACGAATACTTTTGTTTTCGCAATCGAAATAGAAAAAGAAAATCAAGAAAGCCATTTCTGGCAATTTTTAAAAGGACTATTATGTGTCACACCGTTGAACTACGTCAACTAAGCGCCATAAGTGGGACCAACTAAGCGCCATAAGTGGGACTTGGCCCCAGGGAGTTTTTATGACTTCTTCCCATATACTAATAACAATGGAAGTCGCCGCTTGTCTGAATTTTGCACAAGCGCTAACGATTTTTCCGAATTGGCATTTGGCGGGATGCCATTTTCATGTTCCCGCCAAAAGGGCCGAATCTGAAGTCTACTTCGCGCAAAGCTACCGAGCTCGCTGCTTGCTTGATTTATTCTTTTAATAATTTGGACCATTTCTCGATTAATGCATGTCACCCTTGTGCAGGGGCCATGTTAATCTTCTCTGTATCGTTCCAATTTTAACGGATGTCCTGAAGGATGCTGGCTTGAATTTGGCACAGGCGCAAACGATTTTTCGAATTGGCAGTTCAACTTGGTGTGATGCAATCATCATTCCCAAGAGCGCTGAATTTGAGGCTCATGAAATTTGGGGTGTAGCTTAGGCCGGCGAACATGACCGACGTGGGTCATGTTCCGTTTGTATAAACAGGACTACCGTATTCCTCCAAACACAACGAATACTCAATATGGCTGTACCGATTCCGAAAGCTAGCTTGTATACAGTCGTTATTAGGGTGCGTTGTGTTCGGGGTCCAACAGGGACGCGCCCTGATGTTCACTCTGTTCATGCTCACTTGAGCATAGCACCTCTGAGACCATTCATGCGTTCATCCTGTGTCCTTTGTCGGAACACAGTCAAACACTGGAACTGCACTGTGGGTATTTTGGGGACAGATACAATAGTTCCCTGTTGTATCTGGCAGAGGACATTAGGGAAATTCCATGCCTTTGCCCTTGTCAAATATCCAGACCGGGGAGGAAAGAGAGCCTTTCCGGAGACCGAGAAGACAGCTGGCGGGCGGCGCACATGACAGGTCACGGGAGTGACAAGAGCAGATGAGGACAGTTGACTGCCTTGTTCTTTAATTGACACTGGATTCATACGGCAAACCCACAGAAAGTCCCTAAATGGATACTCGAAGAGAGCTTAGGCAGTCGTATCTACCACCCATGGACACACGCACACAAACTGAGATTAGTATTAGTGCCAGTGCTTTGCCTTAATATGCACTTGACCCCTTTAGGGATTAATATAATATATTGTTCAAGTGTGCCGCTCTGGCGGCAAGACGCGTGTGTGGGCACTTAACCACAAAAACGAGGGCAACCTTGCATCTTCTAATATACTGCCTCTCGGTATCTTTTTTGTTTCATGAATGGTTTGTGATAATTTCTGGTTGGAATTAGAGAGAGAATTTGGGAATCTTTGAAACACACAAACACACACAGACACAAAAATAAAATAAAATGGTTTCATCAACTTTCATGTATGTTTGTCCTCATCCTGGCATTTGCCTATCATCTGATTTTTTCAAAGTACTTTTTGTATGCCCAACTGAGCGTCTTTAACTTAAGTTGTGCCACACACTGTCAGTCAGTCATTCCTCGTCTGGAGTGCCTACAGGCTACAGCACTCTTCGGGGGGCCGCTCGGTTCCGGATGTCTGTGTTGCCTGTGGGTGATGACAGTCTGACAGATGCTTGTCGGAGTGACTCCCTGGCACAGTGGGTGGTGGGAACCAACAGTCTGTGAGGTTCACCCCCACAAATCAACCAATCAATGAATGAATGAATCAATCAATAAGAAAAAAACAATAAAAAGTTGGAATAAAAAAAGGTGCGAGCTTCTATGAATTTTCGTTTTTTTCCCCCTCATCAGATAGACACGGAATTTTAGGGGTGTGTGCGACAGGAGGTAAGCAATCAACAAAAAAAACGTAAAAAAAAAAAAAAAAAACATTTGGGCCCAAGATGGCATTTGGCGGGGCACGAACCCCTTCAGGGACGGGGCCCGAACGGGTCCCCAACGTTTGGGGGTTGGCCTGGGGGCTTCCAACGTTTGGCCCATTAACACTGAATATATATATATAGATACATGTATAGATACATACATATATATATGAGTCGGTGAAACTCCGACGAAACAGTTTGTCACAGCCCCTCGTTTGTTGTCCTCTTCTCCCTCTCTGCCTACGGTTTACCGGGCAGTTCTATTTGACGATATATATATACATATACTTTTGCCACAGGTACTTTGAGGGCAGTGGTTGGTGCCCACCTCAAGGTATCCGTTGTCGGGCAGTCGTTGATGCTTAACCACAGCCGGGGTTAAGGTGGATTATCTCTTACACTGTAATCAGTTAGGGGATTCTGCAGACTGTTGAGGGTTCAGCCTCCTGATGAGTCGGTGAAACTCGGACGAAACAGTTTGCCACAGCCCGTCGTTTGTTGTCCTCTTCTCCCTCTCTGCCTACGGTTTACCGGGCAGCTCTGTTTGACTATATATATATGGGATTGCTTGTTTGCAGGCAAGGGTGTTTTGATATCCTGGTTGGTCTTGTCCTGTCGTTTGGCCTGTGACGGGGAGGGAGGTGCTTGTCATCTAGGATCTGTCCATGTTAGTTTCCCCCTGTTTTGTTATATTTGGCTGTTCCCTTCCTCTTTCTTTCGCTCTTTGTCTTTTGGCTGTGCGCAAGTGGGTCGATATGACGCATGGGGGTGGGGGCAGCCGCCACTCAACCAACATCCACGTGGGCGGCCTTGTACGCAAGAGGTTTTGAACAGGGGGAGTTGTAAGTAAGAAGATAAAAAATGAATTGATTTTTTCTTGTTTTTTTTGCTTTTGCGCTCTGATATCTTTTTGATGATAGTCCCTTTTGTTGTCAAGGACGCTATTGCAATCAGACTCACTTTCTTTTCCACTTTGCATACATGCAAACAGTTGGCGATTCACACCGGCGCACAGTGCCCACTCAAAGCTCAGAGATATGGCAATCGAGAACAGAATTCAGATGCAAAACTCGCTTCAACAAGCTATGGCGCATCAGCGCCTACACAGCCCAACTCTCGTCACTGCGCTCAACACCACTGTTCGCCCGCACTCAACTCTGGATCATCCTGAATACTCCCACACACTTGCACTCTGTCGCTAACTCCTAACACCACAGTGGCTATGGCCGCTCGACTTCTACTAACTAAGGCTACGCTATCATCTCTCAGCCCACTTCGACTTCAGGCGTTCTGCAGACCACCTTGCACAAGACGCTGTAGCAGCGCTTCCGCATGGCTTACGCAGCAAATGAATGAATGCTCGACGCTGCCTCTTGATTTATAGTTCTGTAACTCGTTGGTCTGCCCGCTTTTCCACCGGTACTTGCTGACTGTACGAAGTGAGACTGGGACTGGGTACCGCTGCCTCATCGAAGTTGGACTCCACCACTCGGCCACTTGCCTTTGCCTAACGTGAGACACCTTCGAAAGGCCACTTCCGGACCTTCTGGAAGTCTGTGGACTCGGCTTTGAGTACTGTAGCAGCTACGACCTTGACCTTTCAGGACTGTAGCGGCTACGACCTTGACCTCTCAGAACACCTACAGCTACCACCTCTACCGAGCTGTGACCCCTACTTGACAGACCTACAGATCAAACCCCTACAACTACACAGACCTACGACAGACAACTACCAACTACCAAAACACAGGTCGTGGGTTCAAACACCAAGGGTCGACTCGATACTGTTCATGGGTAAGGTAAGGTCTGGGGATCGAACTCTAGGGCCCACATCTGTGACTGCAAAAGGTGAAAACCGTTTCACTCCTGCCGGTCTAAATTCAAGGTCTTCCGAGATTAGTTCAGTCTAAGGCAGGACCTTTACCTTTCTTGTCTCTTTCGTAAGCTCTGACTATGTCGGGAGCTGTCTCTAGAAGTTCTGTTCACGTGAACCAGCGGTCGTCTTCTGGTTCTTGAAAGGAAAATCTGACTTTTTACTGTTTCTGTGACGACCTCTACCTCCTGTCCTGAAGACGTCCTCACCTACTATACCATCAATGTCGTATCTTCCATCCATATCTGGAGGGATCATGGATCGCCGTGATGGAAACTGTTGACTTGTGACGCAAGGCAATAACTTTGACGCATAAAACAATGGGTAGGTGTGGAGGTGTGCTGGAATCTCAATAGTAAAGGATGGTCCATCCTCTCCGCCCTTGATCTCTAAAACTGGCTGTTCTCTATACGCAGGCAACAACTTCTATGATATGTTCTCCTCAGGAGGAAACTCTTTTGACTTGACCCAGACTAAGTTGCCTACTTGAAACTGTGAGGGCCGATTGTGCTTATTAGCTTGCTCTATCGTTCTATGTTGGGCTCTCCTGAGGTTATCAACAACGGTAGCTATCTCTTTCTTGTGCTGTATCGCAAACTCTCGTGTACCGGGTGGTAACCTCTGAATCTGATCCCGGTTAAGTCCTTCAAATGGTCTGCGCGGTCTAGAGTTTATGTAGTTCGTTGGGAGTGCGATATGTGGCTAAGTGCACGCTGTTATTGTATGCACTGGCTACCTCTGGAAGCATCTCATTCCAATTGTTCTGGTCGGGCCTAATGTACATTCTAAGAACTTGTTGCAGGAGCTTGTTCATCTGTTCAGTCTGACCATTAGTCTCAGGATGAGGGCCAGACGACATCAACAACTTGGAACCATAGACTCTCATTAGTTCCTGCCAGTTCTGACTGGTGAACCTGGTATCTCTGTCACTAACTATCGACAACAGTATACCATGCGCACTGACCCAATAGTCAAAGAACTTCTGCACTACTAAATCTGTCCGTGCCTCTGCAGGCAAGGGGATGAAAACTGCATACTTAAACCTGTCAACTATAACCATGACTTGACTTCTGCCATGCCTACTCTTGACCCCAATATCAATAAAGTCCATGGACAAAAAATCTCCAGGTCTGTCAGGAAGTTAAGGGCCTAAGAAGACCAAGAGGGGCTTGCGTAGTAGTTTTGTTCCTCTGACAGACTTTATAACTGCGTACATACTTTATGCAGTCGGCCTTCATTCCGGGCHAGATATACGCGCGCATGAGGTTGGCTAGTGTTTTTTGCCAACCAAAGTGTCCCTCTGTGTCGTGGCATTCCCCTAAGATCAAACTACGGATCTCCTCACTGTTGGGAACCCACAGACGGGCAACTACATTAATCTTCTCGAATAGTAACCCATTAGTAGTGCGGTAGTCTGGTTCGTCGGGGGCCTCCCTAACTCTCTTGAGGAGGTTACTATGGATAGGGTCCTGTGCATATGCTTCTCTAACTTTCTGTTGAAGACCTACCTGGTATCTCTGTCACTAACTATCGACAACAGTATACCATGCTCACTGACCCAATAGTCAAAGAACTTCTGCACTACTAAATCTATCCGTGCCTCTGCAGGCAAGGGGATGAAAACTGCATACTTGCTAAACCTGTCAACTATAACCATGACTTGACTTTTGCCATGCCTACTCTTGACCCCAATATCAATAAAGTCCATGGACAAAAAATCTCCAGGTCTGTCAGGAAGTTAAGGGCCTAAGAAGACCAAGAGGGGCTCGCGTAGTAGTTTTGTTCCTCTGACAGACTTTATAACTGCGTACATACTTTATGCAGTCGGCCTTCATTCCGGGCTAGATATACGCGCGCATGAGGTTGGCTAGTGTTTTTTGCCAACCAAAGTGTCCCTCTGTGTCGTGGCATTCCCCTAAGATCAAACTACGGATCTCCTCATTGTTGGGAACTCACAGACGGGCAACTACATTAATCTTCTCGAGTAGTAACCCATTAGTAGTGCGGTAGTCTGGTTCGTCGGGGGCCTCCCTAACTCTCTTGAGGAGGTTACTATGGATAGGGTCCTATGCGTATGCTTCTCTAACTTTCTGCTGCAGGCCTTTCCCGAATCTCCCTATATCCAGATAGTGAACTATTGCCCCAAAGTAATCAGCTCTCCTACTTAGAGCGTCCGCAACTACATTGTACTTCCCTTTGACTGGCTTATGTTCAAAGTCATATTGATCTAACTCTGCGGCCCACCTAGTAAGCTTAGGTGTCATATTGATCTAACTCTGCGGCCCACCTAGTAAGCTTAGGTGTCATCTTGGCCTGTGCCTTCAACCACCTTTGTGTCTCGTGGTCTGAATAGACTTTGAAGTGTCTCCCAAGCAAGTAATGCTTCAAGTGCTCTAGTGCTTGCCTTAGAGCGTAGAGTTCCCTCTCATAGGTGGATGTCGCTATCTTCTCTGAAGGCATCTTGGCATATATGAACTCTACGGGCTTATATCCATTGCCATCGTCTTGCTGTAAAACAAAACCTATGCCATATTGACTCGCGTCAGTGGTAACAATTAAAGGCAGGGACGGATCGGCTACCTTAAGGACTGGATACTCTATCAAAACCTTCAACTTCCTCAGGGCTGATGTACAATCCTTAAGTTCCTAACGAACTTCCTATAATAATTGGCTAGGCCTAAGAACGACCGCAACCCTATCAGCGTGCGGGGTGTTGGCCAATCTCTAATCGCTGCTATCTTGCTATCTTCAGGCTTTATGTCATCTCCGTCTAAGACGTCGCCCAAGTACAAAACCTGTGTCCTGGCCCATTTGCACTTCTTTGCGTTGATCTTGAAGTTAGCCTCTCTAAGCTTCTCCAAGACCTACCTTAGATGACCCCCATGCTCCTGGAGGGTCTTAGTAAACACTAGAATGTCATCTAGGTATACTACAACGAATCTATCTAACCACGACCTAAACAAATCATTCATATAGCGCTGGAATGTTGCTGGGGCATTGGTTAGTCCAAAGGGTATGACTATAAACGCATAATGCCCATATCTCGTACGGAATGCCGTTTTATACTGGTCATCAGGATGGACTTCTATATAATGATAACCAGACTTCAAATCTATCTTCGAAAAATACAACCCTGCACCCGATCCAACAGATCATCTATACGGGGCAGTGGATCTGCATTCTTTATTGTGACAACGTTAAGACCTGTACAGTCTATATACATCCTGAGTTCTCCCTCCTTCTTGGGAACAAAAAGAACAGGTACTCCAAAGATTAACTGGGCCTAATCCAACCCTTCTCGAGGAGTGCATCCAACTGCTTATACAACTCCTCTAACTCCCTCGGGGACATCCTATATACAACACCCTTAGGAGTCCTACTGCCAGGCTCTATCTTTGTACGATGCTAGATTGGCAGCGGCACCACTCCTGTAGGTGGCTTAGCTAAATCTGTATATTCTTCCAACAACTTGGCAATAGTAGGGTCTATGGGTCTCTCGTCTTTAGTATCAGTGACCGGCCTAGCATAGGCTACAAAAACCTGCTCTTCTCACTGCTCCTTCTTTACTAAGCGCGCGAACACGGGAGCAGTGAGACAGCAATATGCCAGAGAGTTGTCAACCCCTGATACATGAAACAGGCGAGTAGTCTTAACTTCACCTGTGGGATTAGGGAGCCTACACTCGTGCTCTCTCAAATGGAGTGTGGCCCCGGTTGCCTCTCCCCAGTCCATTCCTAGGACCATATCGAAAGGAAGGTTGTCCTCTACGAGGAGAGTCAGGGAATGGAGAACTTTCTCCTACTTCCCATCTTTCTCTAGGCGAAAGTATGTCTGGACTCCCTCAACGTAATCCTCGACTCGCATAGTGTGATTGTCTGCGAGGATACTGACTATAGGGTGTTCTAACTTTTGGACCTTAACTTTAACTTCTGCAACACTTTCCTACTGATATAGCTGCGGGTGGCCCCACTGTCTATAAGGGCCCCTACTCTACCTCTAAAGATCTCTACATCTACTAACATTAGCTCTCCTTTCGCATCTTTCTTCATTCTGGCCCAGGCAGGCATCCTCTGCTTCAACTCTTCTGCCACACCTGTGAAGGAAGTACCTAGAGAGACTCTAACACAAGCAGTCTCTGGACAATTATCTAGGTATTGGCCAGCAACCTCTACCGTAGGCTCATGTGGTTTGGGAGTTCCTCTGTGGTGCGCGCACTCTTCTCCACATGGCCTAGGGGTAAGGGCAGTTGCGACCCCTACCGGCGGCGGCCTTTTGCTGCTTGTGGAGCATAACAGGCTTCTCTATACTTTGGACAATATTTAATTATGTGGCTAGGATCACCGCAATAAATGCATTGATCCTGGTCTACACGACGCTGCCACACTGACTGGGCCAAGCCCAAATCTTCCCAAGGCCTGCCTTTTGGCAAGCCAGGGTGCCATCCACCTCTTCTTGGAGGTGACCGATTAAAACGCGGACCATTTGGCGGGGGACCTTGACCCCTACCTCCCTCTTGGCGGTTTCCTCTGCCGCCAACCCCTTGAGCGCCCTGTCCTCGGCCACCTGAGGCCCGGCCCCCTTGGCCCTGGCCTCCTCCTCTTCCTTGCTGCCTCCCTCTAGCTGTGACAGCAGCGTAGGTCCTCCCCTGACCCCCACTACTGTCCTCTTCCTCTAGGCCCCACTCGATCTGACTATATGGGACCTCATCCATACCACCTTCGTCCACAGTGAGGATCAGATGATCCTTGACCCTAACCTGACCAAAGATGGTTGGACCTTTCCACTTTTTCCCCTTGTCCAAGTCCTTATGCCAGAAAGTGGAAATTATCATAAACTGTGCCTCAAACAACACCACCTCCCTATTCAACGTATCATACGTCATGGTGGGTTGTCTACTCTTTTCGAAGAAGTGCCCACGCAGGGGCTCTGGCATGGCACGATAAAATAAGTTGACCAATTGGGTCTCAGTGACCCCGTGGTTTGGGTCGGCTACCAGCTTGTCCATTACGCCCTTGAGTGCTCTTGCACTCCTCCATTGGCGTGAGTGGATGGTCTGCAACTTATCTGAGGCCCTTACGCCTCGCGTGACATGTGCAAATCGCTCTCTAAGTAGTCAAAAGAATTCAGGGAGAGAAGTAATTTTAGAATATGCTACCATATTATTCTAGCACTGTGCAGCGCGAGCGAGTGATCTGGCGAAGCTGGTTGCCTCGTCTTTGAGGGCCTGGAACGCAATTAGGACCTGTTCCTTAGCTATAATCTTCTGCAGATAAACGTACGTATTAACATTCTCAATTGTCATAATTTTCTTCCTTCTTCCCACTATAGGGTTCAGGAGACTTAATTTTCACGGGCTCTCTACGGGGGCGTACTTCCTCCTCCTTTGGGGGTGCCAGCTTTGCGCGCTCAATGGCGCCTGTGCAGAATTTCTGTGTGCCCTCTATCCTCACTTGCATTTCAGCACCTACGTGCGGCAGCATCTCGCGTGCAAAATCCCAAAAACCCAGGCGAATGGAGTGTAAGGCGATGTCTTGGGCTCTAACAAACTGATGTTGCTCGTCCCAGGCTCTAGCTAAAAGTTCTATGTTTCGGGTAATAATATCAAATTTACCCTGTATATCTACTTGAGACTGAATTTGTTCTCTCTGCTCCTTGATCACTTCCAACTCCCTTGCCATTTTGCTCGCCTCATCCATCCTCCTCTTCTTCTCCCTGGTGAGACGCAACTTCCATTGTAACTTCTTCTCCTCGTCTATTGTTTGGCATCTCAGCGGAACCTCTTCCGCCTCCAATTCCTTTACGAGTACCTCCTGCTCCTCCCGAGGAACATACAAAATGGCTTCTTCTTCTTCGCCCAGGGACAAGTTTGCCACCCACTCAGAAACTTTCTCCTCCAACCATGGCTCCTCCCTCTTTGTGCCACCGAATTCCCCTCTTTGCCCTGCGCTTCTTCTAATTAGGGGCGCCTCCTTTTCCTCTTCTATCTCCTTTTCTTCTACTGCTCATCTTCTCTTCTTCTTCTTGCTTTAATCTTTCCATCTCCTCCTCCAACTTCTTCCTCTTCGCCACCTGCTCCTCCTGCAGAGCCAACATGTTGGCCTTTCTTATCAACTCCTTCTTGGCCTCCTTCTCTTTTCTCTCTTTAAGTACAGTGGCGGCTTGCTCTTCCTGAGCCTTGGTGTATGGGTTGCTGCATCAAATGCTCATATCGAAATGCAAACTCCAAGGTGCCTGGTGCAGCAAAAGGCTGGTTCTCAGGTAGTAAGAAATCTAAGGGCAGTCTAGGTTTAAAAGTTAGCAGCAGACGGTTAGGGATCACTGTTTGGTTGTGCATTGCATTGTTATACAAAATGGTGATGAGCGCAAGTTTCTCATCCCAGTCCACCTGATTGGGTGTCTCAGCAGGTGTTGTACAACGCGATTCAGCTGCTCTGCTTGCCCGTTTGCCTCTGGGTGGTTCGCAGAGGTCATCTGCAGCGGTGTACCCTGTTTTGCAGCTGCAGCCTTCCGCAACTCGCTTGTGAATTTGACATCCAGGTCACTAATAGTAGACTTTGGAAGCCCAAAGTCTCTGACCCAGTTTTCCTTGAACAGCCTAATGACGTACTCGGTCTTTGCTGTTTCAGGCATTGCAACTAATCTAGCATACTTGCTAAACCTATCCACAATGACAAAGATGTGTCTCATTCCGCTCTTGCTCATGACCAGCGTGTCCATGAAGTCCATGGACAGGCTCTCACTGGGCCTTTTCGGAATCGGAAGGGGCTTAATAAGCCCAAGAGGGGCCTGCGTACGTGGCTTGTCCCTCTGACACACTTGACAAGTTTCCATGTACAGCTTGACATCTTTCATCATCGTGGGTCACCAGGACTGCTGCAACAGATTGGCTGCAGTGTCCGGTGGCATCATGGCACTCACCTAAAAAGAAACTACGCAAAGACTCCAGATTAGACACACACAAACGTTTATTCTCGGGCTTCTCAAGGAACAGCAGGCCGTTGACCAACTCAAACTCGGCTGAAGTTGCTTTGTCCTTCACCTCGAGTCTGCGTATGATCTCGGCCATAAACGGATCCTCGCGATAGGCTTCCACCAAAGAGCAAGTAACGTCGTCCGCAAGTCCAAACTCAGTAATCAGCGCACTGAGAAAGTCTGGCCTATGTGACAGCGCATCAACAACTTTGTTGTACTGTCCTTTGGTGTACTGGGGCTCGAAGTCATATTGCTCAATGACTTCGATCCAGTGTTTCAGCGCATCAGAAAGCACAGGCTGGGTTCTCATCCACTTCAGGGTCTGATGATCAGCCCTGACGTAGAAGAACCTCCCAAGGAGGTAGTGTCTCCTGTGGGTTAGCTCTTTGTAAATCGCATAAAGCTCCTTCGCATAGGTGGACAGCAAACTTCTGAGAGGGTATCTTTTTGGACATGTACTCGACAGGCCTCACCTTTGGCCCCTCCTGCTGCGCGAGCACGACGCCTATGCCATTTTGACTGGCGTCCGTGGTTACTATAAACGGCTTATCAGGATGAGGAAGTTTCAAGACCTCATGGTGTGCCAAAGCATGCTTCAGATGTCTGAAGGCTGCCTCACACCTGTTTGTCCACTCTCATGGGGTGTCAAGAGGTTAAGTGTTAAAGGGGCGGCAACTATGTTATAGTTCTTCACGAAATTGCGATAGTAGTCGGTCATCCCTAAGAAGGACCTCATCTAAGTCACTGACTGAGGATGCGGTCAATCATGCGGCCAATCACGAATGCTGGCCACCTTTGCGGCATCGGGCTTCAATCCCTCTGTGGAAATCCAAGTACAAGATACGGGTGCGGCCAAACTTGCACTTCTTGCTGTTGATCTTGAACTTGTGCTGCCGAAGGAGACTAAGGACTTTGTCTAAATGACCAACGTGCTCCTCAATAGTCCAACTGAAGATAGTATATCATTAAGGTACACGATGGCAAACTTATTTCATTGCGTGTTGAAAGGTGCCAGGAGCATTGCAAAGGCCGAAAGGCATCACCACAAACTCGTACAGACCGTACGTGGTTTGAAAAGCGGTTTTGTGTTGATCCTCAGGTCGTACTGCAATCTGATGGTACCCGGACTTCAGATCTATCTTACTGAAGTACCGGCACCCTTGCACTCGGTCCAACAAGTCATCGATGCGTGGTAGGGGCTCTCTGTTCTTGACGGTGATGGCATTGAGGCCCCTATAGTCAATGCACATCCTCAAAGTTCCCCCCTTCTTTGGTACAAATAGGTCTGGAGATCCGTAAGGGGAGACACTCAGCCGGATCCAACCCTTCTCTACGAGTTTCTTGAGCTGTCGGCAAAGCTCATCAAGCTCGCTTGGAGATATCCGATAGATCCTACCCTTCAAAATGCTAGACTCTGGGATAATCTCTATCGCGTGGACGACCTCCCTCTCAACAACCCCTTTCGGCTCTTCGAATAGATCAGGGTACTCAGCGACTACTCCCTCTATCTCCGACGACATTTTCACCGGCTCGCCTACTGCAGAGACATAAACTATATACATACCCTCCTCCGGATTTTGCTTATAATAATTGTAGAACGCGACCTCACACATGCACCTATAGCACTCGAGACTACTAGCCTTAAACTTACGTAATCTGGCGGTCCCCCCACCGCATTTGCTTAGCCCACACCGCGGGCGCTTAGCTAGTTTGAATAAGAGGGAGGAGATAAGGAGGAGGAGATTGGTTGGCGAAGATGAAGAGCCTTGTCATTGGTCTATGCTGGAGTACATCATCGTTTTCTTCTTTCTTACTTCTTCTTCTTCTTCTTTCCCTCTCTCTCCTCTCAAGTTCATTCATTTCTTTTGCAACTGGACGACATTGTACTTTTCTGATGACTGTATACTTCGAAATTCGCCAGGATCATAACATTGGTATCAGAGCGGATTCTACTTGCGTGCGAGAGTTGACTTTGCCGCCATAACCCTAACCCTAGTGGTAAGGGCTAACCACCTAGGGTTAGGGCGAAAGTTAGGGTTAAGTGGGGCAGCGTGGTAAGGGGAAGTTGCTCCCACCTGGCAGGGCCGTGTAGGGTCGACATTAGACCCAACCAGGTAGCTTGAGTGCATGTTTGTGGTGGCGAGACACAAGGTGGGACTTCGTGATGGAACTTGAGAGAGGCGACAGTGAAGGGCACCTACAACTTGAATCTAAACTTCAAGGAAGAAGAGGAGTGACTTTAGGGCTCCCCTGAAGTTAGGCGAGCTTGAGGGTGGCAACCATATCCACACCTACGGACTGCAAGTTGCTGCTTTGATCTTCAACATTGACGGGGGATCCGGCGTTGTACTTTGGGTTAGATGTTGACCCTCCTAGATGATAGGACACTAGTGTAGAGGATGCTAATTGGGTGAGGAGGACTATGTGAGAGGGGGGTGAGTTTCTTTCATCTCAAGAGCCCGGCCACTCAGGTAAGTGCAGTGCCGCCAGGGTGCCTATGTGTGTGTGCATGGAATTGACTGCCTGCTGGGGTATTGTGGTTCTTCTTCCATCCTCCATAGTCATGATCTTGTGTGAGGTGTGTGAATTGCTTACGCACCTGACGAGTGAATGAATGGAGTATCTTGCATGCCATGCTATATCTTTCTACAATGCTTTGTTTATTTCATTCTGAACGACTGTAGTCTGTAGGTTCTTTCTGGGTCTATATTTCGTTTTTCAATTCGCTAGAGACATAGATTAGGTCTTTGTGGAACTCTTGTTGGTTGGGACCCGGTTCTGACTCCACAGGGACCATTTGGGACTCAATGGGACCAGGCCCAAACAAGAAGGGTTCCTCAGGCCAAATTTGTTAACATCAATTACCTTGCTCTATCTGATTGGGACTCGGAGTTCATGCTTTCGGACCAGGACACTCGTTGTTGAGAGGATCTCAACTGAGACGTTTTATTAGACTTTACCACACGATCCGCCGCCTAATTCGCACCTTGGACACCACTCAATTCTCTCTTGCATTTACGTAGTACACTTTGAATTTGATTTGTTGTGTCTTCAGGGAGCTGAGTCCGGTTAGGCTTGAGAGGACCTCATACGTGGCCGGACCAGATTGTGTGGCGGAATCGGATCTCTCTGATCTTTATTTTTTGTTTTTACTGCTCCCCAGTCCAAATGAATTGCCGCTCCGGCTAGGAGTTTTACCTTCTCTTCTAATTGCGTTCAAGACTGTTTCTTTTATTGGGTTCATTAAATGCCTCCGTCTACACGATCGCAAACAAGAGAGAGAGAGAGAAGAGAGAAGCTTCTGAGTGTTGCTCTTGAGGGGGTGAGGAGAGGGAAGAGGAGTGTTCGTTCCAGAAGTGTGAGGAAGTACGGACCTCTCTTGAGAGACTTATTGACACCCTCGTCCTCCATCATGGCATCTGCAGCAGAATGGAAGCTGCAAAGGACGCTACCTCTGAGGCAGAGAAAGCGCAGGACCAGTTCTTTTATGAAAAAGCATTGAAGGGGGAAGAGAAGGAGTAGGAGAGGGGAGAAAGTAAAGGCTCATGAAGTTGTTTTCAGTAGGGTGCCCGCCTTAACTGATGATGAGGTGGAAGAGAAGATTGCCGCACTTCTCAGGGCTTTAGTAGAGGTCCAGGCTGTTGAAGACCATACAGGCCAACTCGCCAAGGTGTTTGATGAACTCAAGAAGTTGCGCGAGGATATGGCCCTGATGGCGCAGCAGCACCGTGACCAGCTGCAACTGTTTGCTAGCTTGCAGTCGGCCCAAAGTGTCCTTCCACCTACCTACACTGCTTCTAGTGTTGCGTGTCTGTCCGTTCTTGCCCCTCTAACCATATCTTCTTCTTCTTCTTCTTCTTTTTCTTCTTTGAGAGTGACCAACAGCCTATCCGGATCTGCAACAGGTTCAAAACCCACTGTTGTTGTTGCTGTTGTTGCTGCGGCAAGTGGCAGTGCAGGGCATTCTGGAACTGTTGCAGCCCCGAATTCGGACCCAGCGATCGCTGGTCCTAGATGCAGCTTTCCCTATGTGGACAGGAAGGCGGCACAAATTTCGTCTAAATATGACGGAAAAGACGACATCGAATTTTGGTTCAGTTCCATGCGATCCTACTTTGATGTACTGGGGACACCGCCAGTGACTCAGTCGTCGGTTTTGGGGACCAATGTGAAACCCATCGTAAGGGGCTTCTTAGAAGTCCAAGCTATATAGTCAGGCTATAAAACAATAGACCTGAACAAATGGTTGAAGGCTACAACTATAGCCGCACTCGAGGAACTTATGATCAAACAATATGTTGATCCACATGTTACAGCTGAAGCTAGACTGAAGCTTGACAAGCTCAAGCACAACAAGTGGACCGACACCATGCATAGTTTGCAGCAGTATGTTAGTAAACTCTTTGCTACTCCGGATCTGGAGATGACTGCGCAGCCTTTGCTTGGGTGTGATAAAAGGTACGGTCCCCTCTAGTGTGACACATCACCTGGGGCTCGGACTCATAAGGTATACATATTGGCTTACCCTCATGCGGGATTTAGTCAAGCTGGAGGCACAAGACCTCCTGGGTGGATCGGGTGGAAAAAAGACCACCGGCCGTGAACGGTTTTCAGGCAGCAACCGTTTTGCAGCGCATGATCTACTTGAGGTTGACGAGGAAACCTTCGTAGAGGACCCTTCTTTTGATGATGATCAAAAGCAAGATTGCGAGGCATCATGCTCTTCGTCAGCCCATGAGTCTGAGTATGTAAATGACGATGAATCTATTAATGCCTTCAAGAAGACTGCCTTTAAAAGTAAGGGACCAAGGAACACAGTGAAGAGCAACACTAACACCATTCTCCTTGCCAAGGGAGCGAAGATTCCACCCAAACCGGAAGATCCTGCCACAAAACCATGGGTAGATCTTCGGATAAGTGAAAGTGAGTGGAAACACAGGGTGAAGAAAGAGGTTTTTGCCCGCATTGCACCAAACCGGGACATTCAGTCCAACATTGCTTCAGATTGCAGCAGGGACACCAGCAATGGGGTTAGAGACATCATCAACACACTCTACAGACGGAGAGGCTGAACATGTAAGTGCAAATCCTTAACTGGATTCTGATCTCACTCAACAAACCTCTCCTGAGACCACATCTGATGTTGATTCCAGGGCTGAGAAAGTGCACGTCCTATACAAGGAGCCTTGGGTGGAGTCAGAAGAAATTGACTTTCATGCTCTCTTGACACGGTGGACTAACATGAAGCAAGAACGCGTGCAAGGGAAAACGAAGTTGATCTTCTTCAAACTCTGCATTAACGACCGTTACATCCGTGCGTTGGCTGATTGTGGCGCAACCGCCCATTACTTTTCACCCCATGACATTCGTAAGGCACACTTGGGAATGAGGCAAGTGACTTTGCAGAATCATTGTCGGACCCAAGTGGGCAACCAAGAGGTTGTCACATCTGCACATTAAGTCAAAGGTGTGCGCACTACCTTTGACGCAGACCACACAATCACGCATGAATTGAACTTCTATGTCCTTGATAAGTGCCCCTTCGACGCGGTTATTGGCTTGGGCTGGTTGCAGGCCCAATGTGAAAGAACCACGTGGGAGGACTCACAATTCATGGTCAAAGATGCCATGGGAATCGAGCGTCCATTCCTTTTGGATGAGCCGCTCGAGTCAATGCAATGCAATATTTAAGTGGCGCAGGCGCAAAGTTGATGAGCAAATGTATATAGCCCTTGTTAGGCCTGCTCATGTGCCTTCTATTTTTGTTGTACATAATGATTCTACTTTGCATGTCGTTTCCACTTCTAATGCAACGACTTCTACCTCTACTAAGTTTTCTTTTAGTCCAGACGATTGTGCTTCAAATTCTGTTGTTGTGGTTGCACCTATGCAATCCGGTATGCTTGCACCTGAAAGTGATGATCCACCTCCGAAAGTTCCATCAGAAATCCGCAACCTTCTCAACCGATTTCCTGAAGTCTTGGTCGAACCGCATGGAATCCCCGTGCGTCCGGTTGACATAAGATCGAGCTGATAGAAGGTAGCACTCCTCCAAAACGTTGTGTCTATCGAATGGGCTCAGACGAATTAGAAGAGTTGCGAAGAAAGATCGATGACATGATTAGGAAGGGATGAATCAAGCCAAGCTAATTCGAATTCGGTGCACCAGTTTTGTTTGTCCCGAAGAAAGGAGGCAAACTACGGATGTGTATTGATTACCACAGACTGGATAGAATAACAAGAAAGAATGCGTACCCTTTGCCGCGTATTCATGGTCTGCTTGATGCCGCAGGTGGATGCAAGGTCTTCAACAAGATCGATCTCAAGTCTGGAAACCACCAGATTGAAGTCGACCCTGCAGACCAGCATAAAACTGCATTCAAAGCTCGCGATGGGCTGAACAAGTTTACTGTCATGCCCTTCGGCCTCACGAATGCACCGACCACCTTTCAAAGTCTCATGGATAAGGTGTTCCGCAATCAGACCAATCGATTTGTTGTTGTTTATTTGTATGACATACTAATCTTCAGCAAGTCGATGGAGGAGCACGTAGGACACCTTGAGGAAGTGTTGCAAATCCTCAAGAATGCGCAGGCAGCGCAGCTCCTTTAACTTGGAGAAATCTGGGCTTGGGAGGGACAATGTCATCTACCTTGGACATCGATTGTCCGTTACAGGCCTAGAGCCCGAGGCAACCAAAGTTGAGGTCATCCGCAAATGGCCTCAACCGACAAATGTCTACGAGTTGCATTCTTTGCTTGGTCGTGCATCATACTACCGCAAGTTTGTACCCAAATTTTCTATCATTGCCTGACCGGTCCAAATTGACCAGCAAGAATGTGTCCTATACATGGGATGGGGAATGCACAACAGCCTTCCAAGCATTGGAGGCTTTGGCGAGTCATCCGGTGCTCCGCATTGCAAATCCCAAACTTACATTCGTAGTAACTACGGATGCAAGCTTGTATGGGATTGGTGCAGTGCTGCAACAAGATGATGGCGACGACTTACGTTCGCTCGAATTCTATAGCAAACGTATGCCGAGTCACAAGGTAGTTGCCTCCACTTACATGCGAGAACTCTATGCCTTGAGAGAGGCACTAGATCATTGGAAACAGTCACAAGGTAGTTGCCATTTCAAAGTATTCTCAGACCACGAGGCTTTGAAGTGGATTCAGATACAGAATAATCCATAAACTACATTGACCCGCTGGCTGCATGAGATTGCTGTGTATGATTTCGAACTTAGGCACAAGAAAGGTAGTTACAATCGCGTTGCGGATGCTTTGTCTCGCCACCCTGAGTACATGACTTGTCTTGTGGGCTCCTATGACCTCCGTAAGAACTTGAAGGAGGAACTAGTTGAGCATACTGCCAAGGACCCGAAACTCAGTCCCATCCTTGAGTAAATCTCGGTCGACTCTAACGGTCAGCCTCACTTCCATGAGTGTAAAGGTTTGCTCTTCCCACGCTACGGGAAGTACGACCACCTGTGTGTACCCAATCATGAGCCTATTCGAACTCACTTCTTGGACTTGGCTCATGGATGGAATGGGCACTTCGGTTTTGAAAAGACATACGGAAGTCTGTTGCAAAAGTTTGTATGGCATGGGATGAAAGGAATGACACGAAAATTTGTGGCTGAGTGTGAAGATTGTCAACGCATCAAACTGTCTCGGTAGAAGCCCTATAGGCTGCTGCATCCTCTTCCTATTCCTGAGTGGGCCGGGTGAGTCTCTCTTTCCATCGACTCCACGGACATGGGAAATAAGAGTAGGAATGGATATTTGCAAGTAATGGTGATCGTTGACTGCTTTTCAAAATTTTTGAATTTGATCCCATTACCACCTCATGCCCCAACTGACCTTGTGATCAAAGAGTTTCACAAAAAGTACATTTTGTAGTGTGGGCCCCCAAAACTCTTGTGAGTGACCGGGAAACTAGGTTCATAAGTGCAGATTGGAAGGACTTCACCTCCCAGATCTATGACATCAAATTCAAAGTGACGTTTGGTTGACATCCCGAAGCCAATGGACTGGCCGAGGAGATCAACTAGACCGTGATCCAACTTCTTCGAACTCTAATTGTGCCTGATCAGAACTCTTGGGATGAGGAATTGCCGATTGTGCAGGGGTTGTACAACAACTCCATACACTTTTCCATTGGGATGACACCTAAATGTTTGCACCTTCGGTGGAAAATTCACAATCCCCTATCCTATTTGTTTCCTGACCAGCCACCTGGCCTAACACGTGGCCAGCCAGGCTACAATGCTAAGTTTGATCGCTTGCTGAAAGTTGTTGTCGCAGCTATGGAAAGGTGACACAGTGTCATGATTAAGCATGGTAACAAAAAGCGTCAGCCTGCACCTTTCACAGTGGGAAGTTATGTCTGGGTCAAAATGTACGAGTTTTCTGAAGGTGTATCGCGAAAGTTTCTTCCTCAATATTACGGTCCGTGGAAGGTGTTGAACCAAGTAGGGGAAGAAACATTTGGTCCTCCTTGCACGATCGACGTGTCCACTCATCTGCGCACGTAGCTAGTCTTTCACGCGTCAAAGTTGTTTCCGTATGAACCACCCAAAACTTTTCCGTATCGAGAATCGATGATCCCTCACGCAATCAATGGCGGCCACGAGATTGATAGAATTGCCGAGCACAGTGGAAAGGGGAGAAACAAACAGTACGAAGTTCATTTTCTGTACCACCCGTTGAATGACTTTTACTGGATCGCTAAGAAAGACTTGCTGCAGAGTGCCCTGCGAGTCGTCAACACATATGAACGACCGATTAGCTCTGAACAGAAACCTAAATTCACTGCTACCCTCACTCCTACGAAACATACCCGATCTCTCTTTGCTATTTATGCTTATGATGCATTCTGCAGGGACTTTGATTGAGTTACTCGCTCGAAGGGACCTCGCTCTTGACGGGGGGGTAGTGTAATGACCCGCCATAACTTAGACTGAGAACACTGCCGATTTCTGAAGTTCTGCCGATGGAATGGATGCCTTGCTGAGATTCCCGCATTCAGCTGAGTTTTCTAAGTCTATATGTGTGCGTGCTTGTTGACCTGTGTGCCTGTCTGAGTGCTTGTCGGTATGAGTGTGTGTGTGACCCGCAAGGGCACTTGCTTATTTGGCAGGCCCTTAGGGCCGGTACTTACCTGTGGCTGTGGCATTGAGGGTTGCAGCAGGGAAAACACTAAAGTAGCGGAGCCAGGGGCCCACGGTGCTTAGAGCAGCGAAAAAACACTCAAAAAATGCTCAAGTAGCAGGTAGGCCGGTACTGCACCCAGTAGCAGTAGATGTGTCGGGTACTCAAGGCGGAGCAGAAGAAGACAAAGTTGGCATTTTTAGAGGCCCAGCAGCGGTAGGCCAGGTCTAGGCCAGTACCAGTCCATCCAGTCTACGAAGCAGGCCGCTACATCAAGAGGCCGAGGGAAGAGCTCGGCCTCATTCTTCAGTGTGCAAGTTGGGCGTCACGCTGCTGGAGCATTGGTTGGAAGAGCGCTGGCTGCTACAGCGCTGCTGGCAGGAAGAAGCCACCTTGGCTATTGTGGAGCTCTACTGTTAGGAGGAGGAGGGAGAAGGGGACCAAGGAGGAGAGTGGTGAGGTACCTACCTGGCTATGGTGGACACCATCTTCATCACCTTGTTAGGCGCTGCATCTGGAAGGGCCCAGTTGGGGTAGTGCCGCATCAAGGAAGCTCGGGACAGAGTCAGGCATGGTGGTTGAGTGGGCAGCGGCATAGCTGCCTGTTGTTGACCTTGGGACAAGAGAGCAG
>BFEA01000143.1:1163829-1176960 GCA_003427395.1 Chara braunii
CTCTCTCTCTCTCTCTCTCTCTCTCTCTCTCTCTCTCTCTCTCTCTCTCTCTCTCTCTCTCTCTCTCTCTCTCTCTCTGTGTGTGTGCTTGCTCAGTGCTCACCCCATATTGTGTGTTGATTGATTGCAGGCTATTCTCGCTGTTCTCATTGGGACGATGACGTTTCTCGCATGGCATGTCGGCAATAAAAGCAGTTCTGCGACGGTGGTTGACCTTTCTCGTAAATACCAGCGGGAGTTCCTCCTACGCACAACAGATGACTTTGTGTCCTCCCTTAAAGGAAAAGCTCAGCTGGTAAGGATATCTGCGAGCTTGCTGATGGATGAACAGCTTTTTCCATCCAACATGAGTACTGCCGACTTTGATACAAAGGTGAGAGCGACCATTTAACTTTTCATTTATCCAGTCTTCTCTGTTTCGTTTTGTCTTTCTTTGGAAGACTTTCTCTTTGTTCTTCCGACATTTCTTTCAAGAATATCGATTCTACAGGACTTTAGCCCAGCTTCCCAGGGAGCTACCTGACAGCACCAGAGTACTCATTCATTGTGTTAATTTTTTAGTCAGTGAGAACTTTTCATGGTTACGATCTGGATATCCGGATCCCAGTCCAGACTGTCCGGGTCTGGATGTGTGGCTGGACCCCCAATTGTTTTTTGGGGGGTTGTTGAACTTTTTTTTGGCCCTGCCAAACAGGGCCCGGATGACTAGAGCTGAGACTAATTGTGATTTGTGTGTGTGTGTGTGTGTGTGTGTGTGTGTGTGTGTGTGTGAGAGAGAGAGAGAGAGAGAGAGAGAGAGGTTGGATACTTCCTTAAGGTAGGTATGGCCCAATTCGACCCCCTTTTGTGGACCTTCTGTGACTGCCCTTTTTTTTTTGATGTCCCGATTTTTTATATCAGTCCGGTCGGACGTCCCACTGTGTCCGGGTTCGGGTCTGGCGCAACCATGGAAATTTTATCAGGAATATTTATTAAAAACAATGGAATACGGAGCGGCAAGAAGGCTCGATTAACCTGACACTCTGCACGCTGCTTGGAGAAAGCTTTTGTCAATTTCTCAAAATTGCCATTCCACTGATTCCAGGATGAATTGGACTCTACTCTGGTGCTCAGTTCAGAGTCTCTCATCCTCTCTTTATCTCGACTAAACCCAGTGGGACAGTGGGGACCGACAGTCCAGTTCCTATTCCCTCGGCAAGTCAATAATGACTACAACAATGATGCAAACACGCTCCTCCCCATTATGGTTGAGAGGCCTGAGTGGATGGCATTGATTACTTCCCTACGGATGGATGCATTACCCCTCACCCCTGCCTAATTTAGCCTGATTGTACTCTTTTCGAGTCTTTTGTCTATATGTTTGTGGTGTTCACTGCTTAATAAGGCTTGTGCGTGTGACTCCTCCCTGGTGGCTCCTCTCAGCTGTATTGCTGTCGGATTCTCGTGAGCAAGCTAGAGCCAGCGAGGAACTCGATCACTAGCAAAGCCTTCCCAACGGCTCACGTCACACTCCTACTAGGCCTACACATGCGCAGCTCATGGCAAGGATGCAAGGATATTCTTCCACACTTTAAGACTCGCATCCTTGTGGACGATTTGGAAATGCAGGTGCCAAGAAACGATTGACCACACATCCATGGCAGTGCAAGAAGCGTGGGAGGGAGTGTTGTACCTAGTGGAAGACTGGAAGTTGAGTATAGAGGATGCTGGAAGAGAATCCACAGGGAAATTGAGGAGAATATGGCTAATAAGGAAAGAATAATAGAGTCGTTCACGAAGCACCATCTAGGAGAAGGAAAGATAGCAAGAATAGATCAGGACAGACTTCACTTTGCCCAATGGTGGCACAATCACCTAGCCTGGTTGCAAGGGATAGAAATACCCACAAGTAGGACCCATCTCACGGGCATGTCAATAGGCTCGAGATAAAAAGGGTAATACCAGTGCATGTCCCTAAGTGGGAGATAGGCAGACAACTCCAGTCCTCATACTTCAGTCAGTCCACCTGGATCTTTAGGAAATATGCTAGGGACACAGGCTAGACCTAAGTAAGATCCCTGAGCCCAACCTAGTGGTGTACTCTAGAATGTTAGTACATTTCTCGATTCCTAGTCTGCCTGATTTCCTCTTCCATGCCCATTCCGCTGGGTCAATTTCCAGGTCCTCTATACTCAAGAGTGATTCAAAGATACGGTGCTCCTCCCTTTTCGCAACTCTTACTTTCCTCATTGTAAGTTCCGGTAGGGCAATTTCTCCCGATGGTTTTCGGCTTAAGAGGCTTGTGGTTGTTCCTGGGTCTTTGATCGAGTCGATTTCCAGGTCNATTGTAAGTTCCGGTAGGGCAATTTCTCCCGATGGTTTTCGGCTTAAGAGGCTTGTGGTTGTTCCTGGGTCTTTGATCGAGTCGATTTCCAGGTCCTCTATACTCGAGAGTGATTCAAAGATACGGTGCTCCTCCCTTTTTGCAACTCTTACTTTCCTTATTGTAAGTTCCGGTAGGGCAATTTCTCCCGATGGTTTTCGGCTTAAGAGGCTTGTGGTTGTTCCTGGGTCTTTGATCGAGTACATGTCACAGATTAGCCAAGAGTTCCTTGGTCCTTCCCTCGTGCGGAACTGATACCGTGTGGTGGGGGTGTTTTCAGTAGTTCTTGTTGCCAGTCACCTGACTTCCATTTGCATGTACCCTTCAGCAGCTGGAGTCAGCTCTCTGGGACAGCGATCAGGATATTGTTTAAGTTCTCTTGCAGATTGTGGCAGCCCTTCAAACATTCTTTTAGTTCTCCTACCGTTCTCCATCCTTTGTCTGTATACTGCCATAGATGCTTGATTTGGCACACTCCTTTTTCTACCCATGCACCCCATTTTGTGTCCTTCTCGATTAAGGTCCAAGGTTTCCCCTGAGTATCTAACAGTGATTGGTTACAGAAAATTGGTTGCCTGAGAAGTTGAGAACTTTTTCCTTAGTTGTTGGTTCTCTCACTTTGGCAGGTAGGATTTCCCTCCACGTTTTCATTAATTGTCTCCAAAAATAATCGTCTTCCTCTTCTTCTTGGTCTCCTTACTCCATTGTTTGCGATGCCCATTTCATTGCCCGGAGGATTTTGCCATGAGCCAGAAGAGCCTGCTCATGATGTCAGGCGTTTTGTATCTAGCTAGTTGTTGTGTCATGCAAAGCCCTAATTCATTCCAAGGTAAGTTCTTATAAGTTATCATTTTGAGAATCCACTTTGTTTGTAGCGCTTTGTTTTCTGTTTCTGGGTCAAGGATTCGTAGTCCTCCCTTAGATTTTTTCAGAACGCCATACTTCCATGCTACCTTTGTTGACTTTGGAGGGGTCCCCTGACCACAGATAGGCTGCTGCTCTTTTTCTCAGTTGGGCTCTTCACTGTTTGGGCAGGCTCCGAATTGTGGTTGCGTACCACAACATTGAGAAGATTGATGTATTCAGGATAAGAGCCCTTCTGAATATAGAAGTATAAACATTGGACCAACTATCATCTTATTCATTATGGTCGGTGTCGTTACTTGGTTGGTGCCGTATTTGGACGTTTGGCCGCCTAAGAATCTGAGTGGTTTGTTGCCTCGTGCCCAGGTCATTTCCTTCAAGGCACTTTGTGGGGGGTCAGTTTGCGGGTCTATTAGCCACCAACCAATTGTTTTGGGCCAGTTAATTTTCATCTCTGACGCTATTTGGAATCCTTGCATGGGTCTAGTAAGTGCTTGAAACAAGGAGTCCGATGAGCGTATTAGGACCGTCAGGTCGTCTGCGAACATGATGGTAGTGGGAAGGCTAATTGGGTGTTGTATGTCCTCCACTAATCTTTCGATCGAGAGGTAGTTCCTTCGAGAGGAAGCAATGGCCTCCATCATGAAAAGAAAGATCGGGGCTTCCAAAGGGTCTTCCTGTTGATATCGTTGAAGCAGATGGTCGTTGACCTGTACTCTTCCGTGGGTATAGGACTTGACAGTCTTGACCCCATTTTCTGAGATTTGGTCCTACCCTCATTCTTTTCATGCATTGTTGTAAGAAGTTCCAGTTAACCTGGTCGTATGTTCATTCTTTTATCTTGAATGTATCTGACTGATTCGTTAAGGGTCATTAGATCATCCAGTATAAATCTTCTTTGAATAAATCCAGTCTGGTCAAGATGGAAGCGGTTCCTTGTTATTAACTTATTGTTCTTATTCTGTTGGCAACGAGTTTGGCTAAAATTTTACATGTTACTAAGAGCAGAGAGATTGGCCTATAGTCTCTAATGTCTGTCGGATTGCGTTTCTTGCTAAGTTTGCTCTGTGTGCCTCTATTCAAGCCTTCTCCATAAAGTGGAAGTGTTATGTGTATTACGATCCAGGTCCTTCCCAAAGTGCAAATTCACAATGAAAGACAATGCCACCCAATTAGAAAGAAATGAAAGCACTTGCAAAAAGATAGAGACCAAAGAAGAGAGAACAAAGAAGAAGAAGAAGAAGAAGAAGAAGAAGAAGTTAAGGGTAAAAGAACAGCATCACACTGGCACACAAAGGACAAAAACCAAGATTGTTTGTCAAACCCCGTCAAATTACGCATTCCCTTGACGCGTTTCGGCTTGTGCGTGGCAAACCTCTTCAGGAGGAATCATAATAGTGAAGACACATAAGCATCTTCAACATCTTTATAACTTGCGAATGCACGGTAATACGTCAACCCAATCTTTCTCTATCCTTTCATCTTCTATCCGCCAGCCTATCCTCCATCAACCCGTGCATACCCTGGTCAGAGCAAACGAGTGCACTTCTACCCATCTTCGTATCCCTTCCTTGCATTACCACTAAAGTGAGAAGAGCGCTATCTAGGCGTAGTCGATTCCTAAAGTCTGCAAGCAAAAAGTTGCCAAATCTCGGCGCTCCACCTAAGATATAAGCGCGTGTCTATTCTTCAACCTGTCGTTGCTAAATTCCTTCAGCAGGATTGGGCTGAACGGGTGCCCAAAAAGAACGTTCCACCGTTCAGAATCTAGCCACAAAATTGGGTTGAACAAGGTGCCCACACAGGCATTCGTTGGTACCAGATCGCTGTTCTGACGACATTCAAAACCTGACCATCTTCGGCCCCGAGAGGGCCCAAATGACAGTACCAGAGGTGCCCAAAAATTTGAGAAAACAGTTATCTGGCTTCATAAAAGCAAAAACCACGAAGTTAATAAAAGGCTCCACGCGAATTTCGGATGGTGCTCCGTAGATCGAACGCAATCAGAAGGTGACGGAAAAATAAAATTAAATTAAATTAAAATTAAAAAACTAGCTATTGTACACCTTCAAGTGGGGGTAAACCTAGGAAATCAAAGATCTCCCGGGACCACCCACTACCTTGGCAAAACGTGCCAAGGATCCGAAGAAGACCTCCGGGGGGTAATCCCGGAGGCGTGCCTCCTTCACGAGGCAGATGATGGATGTCATAGCAGCTTCGTCGTCCGTGGAGGTTCGCCATAACCGGAGCATGGATGCCGTAAGAGCATTTTCTTGACCTTCTTTGCAGAGTAAGATTGATAGTCTTGCATCGACTGGAAGTGGATAATTCCACGATTAATAATGCAAGACTGATTTTTTGTACGCGGATGGACATGGACTCGCATCGGGCATGGTTCAACAAACAGCTTTGATCCCAAGAATTCCCACGTGTTCCTGTCATTGTCTTTTCTTACCAGTTTCAAGGTTTGCGGATAGCAACTCTCAAAACTATCTAGAATGCTAAGGACATGCCCAAAACTCCCAGCGACGGCAATGTCATACACCCCGAGTACAGACACATCGTCTACCAATCGGACCCCGGTAATCAATTGCCGGTCATTCTGGAGTGAGCTCAGGAAATCAAACTCAGCCTTCGCGCAGAGTAGATCAGCGAGGGCAGGGGATGAGTTCTTGCCCATCGGTATACCAAACACCTGTTGGTATACTTTCCCTTCGCAGATCGTGTAAGTATACTGAAGTTCGTAGCGAACCATTTATAAGATCCGGTCGAAAGGAAGGTCGGTGTACCCTTCTTCCTTCCTCCCGTTCCTCGACATCTTGCATACTTTGCCACGGATGCTTACCTTTGCCCCCACGATGCCTCGAGAGGTGTACACCTGGATCAGCCAGACCACGGCGGCCACAATGTCGGCATGTGGAAGCCGAGCAAACATATCTTTGATGGCGTAGCTCCTTCCGAGGATCGTGTCCCCTTTAATCCACGTGTCAGTGACGGTTTTAGATCATCCGTAGATTGTAGGCTAAAATGACTAGATCGTGAAAATACGAGCATATAGCGGAGTGTCCTTCCAAGTCAAGCACTAGCTGTCCGAGAAGGTTTCGGACCACGATGGCGAGATCGGCCTCCATCTTGAAAGATCCTTATCTTTCGGAATAACATACGATCTTCCAAGTTTTTCGCATGTGCGCCACGTGGCGGTAGTCTGTAATCCTCATCTTCTATAGGCCTCACTGGATGCAGCCAGGATGGCGTCTTCACTATCATTCAGACGGCCAAAAGTTGAGTTGCGGCGGTAGGTCATCCGAAAAGCATGGAAATACAGAGTCGGGCAGATAACAAGGGTCGCGCCAGGATTCCTATCCAGTGGGACCAGGACAAGTTCTTGCAAATGTCGTACCGTCTGTTCTACTTGTTGTACAATTGGAGCTGCAGGTGTCCTACTTATCTTGAAACAGCCGTTAATGGCATCTTTCTTGATCTGCAGCAGCTTCACTCTCCACGTCCTCGGGACTGACTGTACAACATACTCAATGAGCTGGTCTCTGGTCACGGATCGTCCGCAAGAAATGTTCTTAGAATTATGAAAGAATGGGGGAACCCCTTCGATCTCAGTCAGTCGGACGCGTACATAACCTTGATATCTTGGGAACATTGTGTACATGTGCACGCATCCGATCCGGTTTCAAGTTTTTCCTAAAATTGTGGATGACACTTCTCATTGTTCCGCCTTTCAGTCTAACCACGCGTAGCCTTTCTATTACAAGAGATCGTATGGGTTCATCGGAAACAGCTAGTGTAATAATCTTACTTACGAAGTTCCTAACTGCGCACAGATCTATCTGAGCGGAAAACGGAACTCTAATAAGAAGTTGTCTCCTTACTTCGATCCCAAATCGGTCCCTGATAACATGAGACAATCTCGTCCGTAGTGAGCTCCTAGTAGAACTCCTTGAGAACAGACCAGTGGTGCGGTAGAGTGCCACCAACCTCCTGCTAGTTAGTCGATACAAGTCCCGGATCCGCCAAGGTTGCGCTAAAAGGTCCCGAAGGTACCTTTTGTTCCTTGGCGCACCTACAGGGGTCTTTATCGGTGAGACGATCCGGAAAACGCAGCCGCCTTCTAGTTCCGCCTTACAGCGCCAGAGCTTCCTGCGTGAAGTCCCAATCACGACATCAGACTCCCCGTAGTTGCCGCGAACTTTCTTCCAGGTATCGACCTAGACGTTGCCGCAGGTGGAGCGGAGGTGGATTTCCGGCTTCGGTGGTTACACACCCTCCAATAGATTATTCAAGGATGCGTACAGCTGTCCGCAATACTCAAAAGTGATTACTCCACCTCTCTTTTTTCGTACCAGGTGTTTGGTACTTACTTCTTCGTCGCCTTCTTGGTCTGCCTTCAGGAGCTCGTCCGATCATGTTAAGCACTGGAGAGAAACGACGAATCAACATTCCTTCCATGGTGAGCCCATCTTGTACTTCCGTAACAAGTGGAAGAACTATGTACTTCTGCCACCCATAGTGTCTCAGCCAGGAGTTCAGTTTCGGGGCATTACCCGATCCGCCTGATTTTGAACACCTCACATGCTCGGCCCATCTGGTCACTATCCTACGGTCAGTACAGCCAATGTAGAATCTCCTACAAAAAGGACTAACGAGAACGTAGACACCGGGTCGGTTTACATCTACACACAAAGGATCTATAAAACGTACTAGTTTTCGAATCCACGGAATACAGCCGCGGACAGTCAATAACAAAATCAGCAAGGCGAGCTCATTCTCATCATCCTTGATGAAAAGTGGGCATGCCCCACTTCTATCTCTCCCCCTACGCTTCGTAAGCAGTTCGTGGATGCGCCCTGCAACGGCGTGAGACGATGGGGCTCCCATCAACGAACTGTTCAAGTTCGTCCGTGTTCGGCCTGCTAGTCGGAGTAGGTTGTTCGAAAAAACCTTCATATGCCAACCTGGTGCGACAACGGACGATCTCCTGAATCGCTTGGTCTTTGACGGTGTAGTCTACCCCTTCTCGGTTACAAATCTTTCGGATTTCTTGTGCATTGAGACCGGACAGGATCTTCGTTTGTGTGAGACCGTAATCTACCAACCCTTCACAAGAAGCTTCGGCGGCACAGGCCTTTGTCGGCGTTTGAAAATCTTCTTTATTGACAGCTTCCTGGCTTACTGGTGCTCTCCCTTTCTTCGAGTTGTTCTTGCTGCGGCTCGTTGGTCGGCGCTGAGCAGTATTGTCCTTCCTCCCTTTCTTCCGGCCTTCCAACGCTTTAATGAGCTTTCCAACCTCCTTCACATCTTCGCTATCATTCAGACTCCACGATGTAGCCTCTAATCTCGCGTAGGATCTGAGCCTTGGATCGCGGTGAGCGTCTCTTAGGCTCGATCGCTGGTAGAGGATTAGGAGCTGCAGTTAGTATCTCTTTCCTCTGCGTCAAAATGCGGACGATCGTGGCCTCCAGGCGTGCTTCTTCCTCCCGCAATTTCTCGCTCTCCCGTCTCTCATTTTCTTGCTTCTTCCTAGTTTCTTCCTCCTCACGCTTCTTCTTCTCTTCTTCCTCGCTCTCACGTCGTGCAATGCGTTGAAGTAGTCCCCTCATCTCGCTATTGTCTTCCTCCGGCTTCTGCTTGTTCTGTGCTTGCCAACAGTTGCGGGCATAATGCCCGATCTTTCCGCAGATGTGACATGTAACCACTCCATACTGCGGAGCAGGAGTGTTAATAGTCGGGACGGCCATACCTCCTAATGGCGATCCCCCCAGATTCTGCTCGGCCATCCCTTGAGGTGTCATCACCGGGCTGCCTTGTGCGCCTAAACCTTGGTGTCCATATGTGGTACCGCCCATCCCTTGCCCGCTGACGCCCGGTCCCATCACACCCGCCATCGTCGCCTGCATTCTAGTCTTGCAGAGTACTGAGAGCAGTCCGCAGAGTAGTACAGGCGCGATCAAAAACCTTGAATGTACTAACCAACAATGGTTTAACCCTCTTTTTATAAATCAGCGAAGCGTGTCTAGAGCACCTCGTAATTGGTTTCATAATAGGTTATATAACGTCTCTATGAGTCTACTACTTCTACTGAGGGACTCAATCTGAACTCTTCTCACTTCAGTGTTATGTCTATCGGGGGTATTCATCCGGATGAAAACGCTCTCGATCATCTGTTCGAGGACAGTACGAAGTCGTCGCAGACCTCGAAGATGCTTGAATATGAGTAAACTCAACCTCCGTATCCTCGACCTTCCGCCCATCTCGTCCTTACTTACCCACCTACTTACCTCTCTCCAATTGATCTCTCATGGTTTTCCACTGCTCAAGGCAGTAAAGACCCAACGGGACCACTCTAACGGCAAGGAGCAAACGTCGGTCGTCACGCCTACCTAAAAGTTAAGGGTAAAAGAACAGCATCACACTGTCACACGGAGGACAAAAACCAAGATTTTTTGTCAAACACCGTCAAATTACGCATTCCCTCAACGCGTTTCGGCTTGTGCGTGGCAAGCCTCTTCATGAGGAATCATAATTGTGAAGACACATAAGCATCTTCAACATCTTTATAGCTCACGAATGCACGGTAGTATGTCAACCCGATCTTTCTCTATCCTTCCACCTTCTATCCGCCAGCCTATCCGCCATCAACCCGTGCATACACTGATCAGAGCAACCGAGTGCGCTTCTACCCATCTTCGTATCCCTTCCTTGCATTACCATTAAAGTGAGAAGAGCGCTATCTAGGCGTAGTCGATTCCTAAAGTCTGCAAGCAAAAAGTTGTCGAATCTCGGCGCTGCACCTAAGATATATGCGCGTGTCTATTCTTCAACTTGTCGTCGCTAAATTCCTTCAGCAGGATTGGGCTGAATGGGTGCCCAAAAAGAACGTTCCACCGTTCAGAATCTAGCCACAAAATTGGGCTAAATAAGGTGCCCACACAGACATTCGTTGGTACCAGATCGTTGTTCTGACGACATTCAAAACCTGACCATCTTCGGCCCCGAGAGGGTCCAAATGACAGTACCAGAGGTGCCCAAAAATTTGAGAAAACAGTTATCTGGTTTCGTAAAAACAAAAACCACAAAGTTAATAAAAGGCTCCGCGCGAATTCCGGATGGTGGTCCGTAGATCGAGCGCAATCAGAAGGTGACGGAAAAATAAAATAAAATTAAATTAAAATTAACAAACTAGCTATTGTACACCTTCAAGCGGGGGTAAACCTGGGAAATCAAAGATCTCCCAGGACCACCCACTACCTTGGCAAAACGTGCCAAGGAGCCGAAGAAGAAGAAGAAGAAGAAGAAGAAGAAGAAGAAAAAGATGTACACCAGCAAGACCAATGACAAATCCCCCTTCTCTCTCCACCTTCCTTCTCCTCCTTCACTTCGCCAATCTTATTCTTCTTCCAATAATAATAATAACAATAAGTGGATGAACCAGAATCAATATCCGAAGTTCCCTCTTACTGCTGACACAACATCAGGTCCACCACAGTCATGGCTTCCCCCTTTGTCCTCCTCTCACATGCCTAGGCTAGGGCGGACTACTAAGGGCTCTGCCCTCATGTCCAAAGGACAACCCAAGCAGCTATGTCGCTGCCCTCCTGTCCAAAGGAAAACACAAAGCAGCTATGCCGCTGCTCAATAAGCCGCCATGCCTGACTCTGTCTCGAGCTTCCTTGATGCGGCAATTCCCCAACTGGGTTCTTCCAGATGCAGCACCTAACAAGGTGACGAAGATGGCACCCACCATAGCCACATAGTTACCTCGCCACTCTCCTCCTTCGCCCCCTTCTTCCTCCTCAGGCTGGGCTGCTTGCCATAGCCAGGCTGACCACTCAGCTGCTCTCCTCCTTCAGGCAGCACTAAGTCCAACGCTTGGCTCCAGCAGTATGTCGCCAATCCTTGCACACCGCAAATGAGGAGTTGCTTGCTGCTCCCGAAGATATAGCGGCCTACTCGCCTCTTGGGTGGTAACTTCCCAGGCCGAGCGGCCTCCCAGCAACCGGTACCTCCTCCCTTTTGGAGGGAAACATCATTGCAGGCTCTGATATCATCCAGACAGGCCCTAGACTCAGGCTACTTGGACTGGTACCGGCCTACCTCTAACCTACTGCTACTGGGCCTCTTAAAATGCCAACTTTTGTCTTCTTCTGGTCGGCCTCCAGTACCCGACATTTCTACCACTACTTGAGTGGTACCGGCCTATCTGCTACTTGAGTATTTTTTCCCGCTGTTCTAAGTGCCGCGGGCCTACCCCCGCAACTTGAGTGTTTTCCCCGCTGCAACCCCCAAAGTCACGGCCATAGGTAAGTACCGGCCCTGCAGGGCCTTTCAACCAACAAGTATCCTTGCGGGTCACACACACACTCAGGCCGACAAGCACTCAGATAGGCATGCAAACCAGCAGGCATGCACACACACAAAACTAAGAAATCACAGCAGAAAGTGGGAATCTCAGCAAGGCATACATTCCAGCGGTGAATCCCAGACATCACCAGTCACTGTGTTCTCAGTCTGTGATTTGGCGGGTCATTACATGTGCCAGCCAGAAGGCGACCCAAAACTCCTTAGAAAGTCTGTCTAGCCCAGGGGATTTGTTTGGTTTTATTGACTGCAGTGCTACGAAGACCTCATGTTCAGAGATCGGCATGTCCAAAGTTGCAGCCTGCTCTGTTGAGATTTAATTTATCTTGTCCAAGTGTGTCAGAAATTTGGCTCTCGCGTGTGAGGTTTCACGGTGTGAGTAGTCATACTCTTTAGATGTGCAGAGGTTTTGATAAAAGGCTCCGGCTGCTGATAGCATCTTTTGTGGGTTGGAAGTCGGTCCCTCGTGTGCAGTTTATCTATGCTTGCATTCTTGGCATTTGTTTTGATTCTGTCGAAGAAGCACTTATCATTTTTGCGCCTTCTTCCTATTTTCTTATTTGGGCTCTCATCCTCAGGCCCTTGTTTGGGCTCTCATCCTCAGGCCCTTGTTCCTCCATTCCCCTCATTCAGTTATCTTCTGCCTGGTCTGTTCAAAGACTCTTTCATATAGGTTGTTCCCTGGGTCACTTACGAGGTGTTTTTTGGTTACCCTTATTGCCTGTTGCAACTCCTCCCTTGCTTTTCTCTTGGAAGCTATTATTCTGGAGGCTCTAATTGTAGCTTCTCTCAGGGCAGTGACCAGTTCAGGGAAATGCTGGTTAGTGTAGTCGTGCTTAAAGCACGCAGACAGGACCGCGTCCCTTATTTTTGTTGTATTTAACAGTGAGTTGTTGATTTTGAAAAAGCTTCGTCCCCTATTTGGTTTGTGGTTTCTAGGTTTAGAGATAAACTAATTGGTTTGTGGTCTAGGCCTGAGTACTGGGGAAGTTCTCATATTTCTATGCATGGATTGTTCCTATTGAGTGATCCTGACGTTAGGAAGTAATCTATTTGAGATGTCGAGACATGTTGACTTCTGTTCTTTTTTAAGTGACTTCCTTGTTGTCCAGGTGCGGAACTCTAAATGGATCTATTGGATCCTTTTTCCATTATCAACTCATGGATGGGTAGGGCTTCGTTCCACATTTAGGGCTTCATTCCACATTGATTGTACTGTACCAGGCAATCCTTCTGAGAAGCGGTCCATAGTTGGGTAAAGTGCAGGGTTCCAATCCCCGGCTAGGACGAGCTGCATGTTGGGATCACACCTTGGGTGAAGACCCTCTATTAGTCTGGACCTTTGATTCAAGGCATTCGGGAGTAGACCGTTAGTATCCTGAGCTTCTCTTCGCAGATTTGGAAGTCTAAGTTGGTTCATCTTCCTTTTTCTGCATCTATGCTTGATTCAATCCTAGTGATCCTATTTGCTGATTTGGATTTGACGTGTGTTAGGATAGCCACGCCTGCTGAATTAATGTGAGGGGTAGATGCCC
>BFEA01000143.1:1177596-1192675 GCA_003427395.1 Chara braunii
TTATGGGTTGTCCTGGGTCTGTGGGTCGGGTGACCCAGACCTAACGTTCACCCGCTTGTCACCCACCCATTCGGGTGACCCCAGCCTAACATTGACCCGCCCGTCACCCACCCAGGCTTGCTCGCCTTGACCCACCCTCATCCTACCCATGCCAGCTTATCAAGACCCGCACCTGACCCAATGCCTCGTGGGTGGGGTGGGTGTGGGTCTGGGTACCCGTTGCTCATCTCTGCTAGTTTGGAGGGTCTCCACCGAACCTGCTATGCATCCAAGAGACTCGCCTAACAGAATCCGAAAAAGGAAGCTAAAATGGACAAAAGAGGCAATTCGGGCATCTACCCCTCACATTAATTCAGCAGGYGTGGCTATCCTAACACACGTCAAATCCAAATCAGCAAATAGGATCACTAGGATTGAATCAAGCATACACCCTGGGGCCCCTGGGAAAAAAAGTTTTTGTCCTAAAAAAAAGAGTCGCGCTAGTGGCAACTCAAAATTTGGGGTCCTCCTTGAAAAAATGTGTCTGGCAGCTGGACCACGGCCCAAACAACGGGTGTTCGCTCCCATTAAAACAACGGGGATCGAACCTAACCACAGTGAGTGGCAAGCGTTAGGTTCACTACCCAATTTCAAACTTGTGGAGCGATTCGAATTTCTGCAGGCAGAGATGCTTCAAAGTTTTGCACCGTCATCCAAGGATGTCATGTTGCTATGGTGCGTGCAAATGTTCAAAGGGACTGAGACAATGGGGAATGGACGGGTGCGGGTGAAGAATAATTTGGTACCGGGTGTGGGCGGGTAATTTTGTTCTCACGGGTGTGGGTGGGCCAGGGTGAAGGTTTTTTACGGGTGACGGGTGGGTTGGGTGTGGGAGGAAATTTTCAGAAAAACACTTGGTTGGGTCGCCTTGAGATATATATATATTTTTTTTGGAGGGCGGGTGGTGCTTAAAAAATTATGGGCAGGTTGGGCGAAGTGCCAATTCAAAAAAAAAATGCTCATCTCAACTAGTTTGTGCCCTTGATTAGATTATCCCATTTCTTACGATAAATTAGTACAGAGGACATGCCATTGACGTTCCATGATATAATTTTAAGGTCTGGTTCAGGTTTGCGGAGACCGAATTTTTTGTGAGCCCGAGGTCTTGTTCCATCCTCTCCTGGTCCTCCATCATTTTGACTCAGTTCCAACCCCAATGAGCCGTCTGAAAATCTGACGTCTAGGAGTTGGGTGTCGCTGTCACCTTCCTTGTTGAGACTGAACGCAATAGCTTCAGCCTGAGATGCTTGGGGGGCAGTGTGAACAAGCTGTATGCCGTGACCAGTGTGCTGCTCAAGGCATCCCTCTCCACTGCCATCTCCCCACCTAACAAGCCATATGGCATGGATTCCACAGGCAGCCTGGAGCCCGGCGCAGCACCCCTTTGAGAACAGTTCTCCTCCAGTTTCAGCAATAAGGATCGCAGGTCTGCCACCTGAAATTCATTCTCTCGGTCCTTCCATATCTCCGCACTCTCCTTTTTGGACACAAAAATCTGAAGCTCTGCTGGCACACTGTTTGAGATGGGCTCTCGCAAAGTGTTCTGTGTGCAGTCTTGGTCTAACACTGAGATCAACGAATTGGATCTGTGGTAGGCGATTTCCCAAGTCTCAAAGGTGTTGTTCCAGAAAAATGGGATTATCGTTCGTCGCCTAAGACTGTTGTGTGCATCAAATCTGGCCGTTGCTTCTACTTCCTTGTATACGCCCCCTGCTATGCCCATGAGGGTTGTACAATCTTCATCCAACTGCCTGTTGTGGTCCCTCTGTACATTTACCTGTGCTTCCAAAATTGCAGCTTGTCTTCTTAGCTCATCTACTGACTCTTCTTCTGTTGTCGTGGAGGCTGTGGAGATTGTGTCATGGTCATGCTCTCTTGTGGAACCGTGTTCCTCATCGCTCCTGTTCTTCTTGGCTCTCCTTTCTGCTCGCTGTTCAGCATAGGATTGTTCACAACTCCTTGTGCCCACTCTGATTTTGTTCTTCTCCACTCTTGCTTTCATATTGCATTGTGCTGTGTAAAATTCATTGTCTCTGTTTCCCGAGGATCTCGAATTTGTTCTCCATGATGGTGTCCTCCATTCTGGTTGCAGAGCTGAGGTTGAGGACGTGTTTGTGATGTGTGAGTCTCACCTCTAGTTCGACTGCTCAGAGTCCTCATCAGCGTCCTCGTCATCTGGTCTCTGGTTGGCGTTGCTCTCTGATCTGTTCTCTTTCTGTTCTTACTTGAGTCCGAGTTTTGTTTATTGTCAGGACTGGTTGGCTGAGTCAGTTGGTGTGACTTGTCACTTCCTCATCATTCCCTGCCCGTTGGGAGGTGTCCTTCTCCATCTTTGTTGGATGAACCCTCTTGGCATGTGCACTGTCCCTCCCTGGGTGTCGTTTCCCTACCTACTGTGCCTGCTGTCCTTCGTGCCCATGTCAGCCGACAGTTTGTTGGCGAGCTCAACTGATCTTTGCCTCTGCTTAATTGAGGAAACCAAAGTTGATTTGTTTTTTGCATCGTCTGTTTTTCTTTTTAGTGGCCTGTCTATTTGCATGTTCTCCTTGTCCTTCGTGTGACCTTTTGTCGGTCGATTCCAGTACAACAAATTAGGGTAGGTTTTAAGCAAAACACACGAACCGAGGGCGGAGCTTGAAGTTTCATATCATGACTAAATCCTAATTTCAAGATAAGTATGGAGCTGAGCAGGTGGAGTCCTGTTCTTTTTTTTGGAGAATTTTTGGCTCATTGATACTCCAAGTAGGCCCTTTCTGCATTTTGGCTGATTGTGTGCAGCTCGTTTCATTGTTTCCAGTCTTGCTGCTCTAGGAAGCCTGTGGTTTTGTTCCATTCTCTTAGCCCCTGCTGTTGTCGTAGGGCAGGTMGATGTCCGGTTTTAGCTCGGGTTCCCCCTGAAGTATCCACATCCATTTGGGGCTCTCCAGGCTGTCATCAAAGACCCAGCCCCTGTACTGTGCATCATTTATATACCAAGCTCCTGGTTTTATATCATACTCGACCAATATTGATTGTTTGAGTGTGGTTTTCCTCCCCATTTCCCCAGCAAGCGGCCACTGTATTTTTTTTTTTTTTTTTTTAATTATTATTATTATTTTAAATGCTCCATTCTATTGGTGGGGAGCTGCACCTGCTGGAAACCGGGTCCAGCGTCCCAATAACAGAATCAATGGGCAATAGTTGGTACCTCTTCACCATCCTTTCGAGGGCGCCAGATATTCTCCTTCTACATCAGCACCACAATCTATCCCTATGATGACAATCACTTAGTTAGTCTAAACCATACCAGCTCAAAGGAACCAAACACTGAGATGATAATGGGAATAGATCAGGGAAGTCTGATAATGGCCTCAGCGGAATCGAAGGATCCACAGTAGTCCAGTCATGAAAAGATAGTTGATAAATTCTTTCGAATTCTGGCTGTCCCCTTTTCTTATTCACTCTTTTCTCACCTTTCCATTCTATCACTCCCACCTTTCCTTCCTTGGTATCACCCAGCCAGTCACTGCTGAATTGTTGAATGTGACGATCAATTTCTGATTGAATCGAAAGATGTTGAATTTTTTCCTTGACTTTATCCCATTGAGCCAATATCTCAGTTTGAATCTGTTGTTTAATTGAGTCCGTGAAATCCGGGCTTTCAAGCCTCACACCTTCCATCTCATTCGTACATCTTTTGTGCCAAAGGGCTCATAAGATGGCTCTCCTCCCAACTTGAAAGAGATTTTGAGTGAAGTTATCCAGTTGAAGAGGATTCCATGTTTCACAAAGGAGGGCTTTCCAATCCCATGGCCAAGGGTATGAGGATGTGAGTTGACTCCAGATCCTATCCCACCACCTCCATAACCATACCGCACTGGGACACTGCAGAAAAATGTGTTCTATGTGATGATCAATTTCTGATTGAATCGAAAGATGTTGAATTTTTTCCTTGACTTTATCCGATTGAGCCAATATCTCAGTTTGAATCTGTTGTTTAATTGAGTCAGTGAAATTCGGGTCTTCAAGCCTCACACCTTCCATCTCATTCGTACATCTTTTGTGCCAAAGGGCCCATAAGATGACTCTCCTCCCAACTTGAAAGAGATTTTGAGTGAAGTTATCCAGTTGAAGAGGATTCCATGTTTCACATAGGAGGGCTTTCCAATCCCATGGCCAAGGGTATGAGGATGTGAGTTGACTCCAGATCCTATCCCACCACCTCCATAACCATACCGCATTGGGACACTGCAGAAAAATGTGTTCTATGGTTTCTGGAATTTCTCTTGAAGGGAAGGTTGATTTACATAATTTGCGCCAGGGAAGAGCTACACTTTGCACCAGGGAAGAGCTACACCCTTTTGTTCCAGAGTAGTTCTATCTATAATCCGATCATTTGTGGGAAGACAGCGATGATCAATCTGCCATTGTAAAGAAGCAACCTTGGCCGGTTTGATCTTAATGTTTTTAAACCATTTAATAGAGAGCAAGGAATATTTACTAATGTTCAGATGTCTCATCCAACGCTCTTCCACTTTATCTCTTATATTAACAGACGGACGCAACATCCTATAAGTATTTAACTGTTAGACTGTGTAATGAATGAGTCTAGGTTCGTTTTCCTCCTTTGAAATCCAGGTCCAATGAGCCGGGTCTAAGGCCAAATTGTCTATTGACTGATTTGGTTTAAACGCCAACCATTGTTCCATATCTTTCAAGACTCTGATTCTGAAAATCTGGTCCATCTGATACCATTTAGTTTAAATTTTGGTGATCCAACGAGAAGATGGAAGTTAGCATTGTTGAGTCGTCTCCCAACATGACCACATTCCCAATTTGCTGCCTGTTATAAAAAAAAACAACCCAATCCCCCTCTTGGAAATTTGACCCTTTTCTTAATATTCTTACCCAACCTAAAGGAATTACCTCAATTATAGCGTCCAAAGCTTCATTTGAGTTTCTGCAATACCGAAGTTTGGGTTGGATCTGTTCAGAGGTGTACCAATCCTTTGTTTCTTTTGTCTCATATGTCTTTTATTCTGAGAATCTCATTCTTAACCCATCCTCGCCAAGGAGAGTCCATGCAGTGTAATGTGCATCCATGTGAGTCTGTGATAAATCTGTTATTGAACAATGGTTGACGACAAACTTCCTCCCATCTTCTTGGGGGATACTTGTTGTGTAATGGTAACTTTCTCCATGTTCTAAGGAGGTTAGGCCAGAATGGATCCTTTTTTATGTCCGCCCTTGCTGCTTGTCTGCCTGTTTCTATCTCCTGAGCTGTTGCTAGCGAGACACCTCTTGGAATCGACCAGTTTCTGTTTTCCAGCCATATCATTGGATTTATATCATTTGGTACATCTGGCGCGAGTCTCGCTATTTGCTCCCATGCTAGAGCCTGCCAAGGACTTTGTGTTAAAGAGTAGTCTTTTGATCCATTGAATAGATAGAGTCTGGGATTGTGTGTGTGGATCCAGGATACCAAGTCCGGATTATCGTCTGCCATGCAACTCTACTAAGTACATTCTTGCATTCATGATTTTCTCTCCATAAGTATGTTGTAATCAATCTTTTCAGTGATTGGAGATTCATCTTATTTAAAGGTCAGATAGCGGATTTATACCATAGAGATGCTAAAATTACATTATTTTATTACAAGTGTTATCCCAATTAGTGAAGTCTGTTTATCTTTCCATACTTCAATTTTGACTAGGGTTGGTTCTGAAATCCACTCATTATTTGTTTGTGGTTTTCCTTCTGCTGATAGGGTAATCCCCAGGACCCTAAGTGGTGATGAAAGTGGGATCCAATGGATTCTAGGCTCCTCAGGTGGCCTCACCCCTTGGTGATGGATCCACCATCCTTGAGTTTTTGTATCCCAGTTACTCCTCATGTCTGAAAGAGAGCAAAACTTATCCATCAATCTTTTAATGGCCCTCATATTGTCTTCCGAAGCATCTGTCATTAGTGAGAGGTCATCCGCAAACAGAGAGCAAACAGGAATGGTCTCTTCAGGGATAGATGCAACTCTTACCCTCTTTATGTCCTTAGCCGCAAGGGCCTCCAACATACTGACAAAAAGAAAGGGTGCTATCGGGTCTCCTTGTCTGACTGATCTCTCCAATGAAATTGGAGGAGCCAGATTCTCATTTATCATTACTCTTGTTGATGCTTTTGAGTGAAGTATTTGCACCCATCTTCTGAAGGATGTCCCAAAATTAAATTTCTCCATACACATATCGAGGAAGACCCAGTCTACATGGTCATATGCAAAATCTATAAAAATGAGGGCTGCATTCTGTTTGGATTGTCTGGAGTTCTTAATTAATTCATTAACTAGCAGGATATTATCTTGAACATTCCTGCCTGAGATGAAGCCTGTTTGAGTGGGGTGTATGATATGTGCTATAACTTTCATCAACCTATTCGATAGGGCCTTTGTCAATAGGTTATATACCACCGTGAGGAGGGTAATAGGTCTGTAATTACGAATATTTGTTGAGTCACCTTTCTTATACAGTAGTGTTAGCACTCCCTGTCCAACTATCTCCCCCAATTTTCCTGTGGCCCAGACTTCTTGGTAGAAGTCCATCAGATCCTGAAAAATGTAATCCGATATGACATCCCAGAATTCCTTGGGGAGTCCAAATATGCCTGGCGTTTTTTCTTCCTCAATCATCATCAGAGCTGTCCATATTTCTTTTTTAGTGATCGACTTTTTAGATTTTTTCTCTGAAGGTTCGTGAGTGATTTATCTATTGGAAGAAGGAAGTCCTGAATTTCTCTCTTTCTCTGGAGTGTAGGAAGATGTTTGCATTCTGAGGAAAAAAAACTTTTTATAAAAATTTTTTCCTATCCAGGTGCATCCAATTGTAGAGGTTTGTAAGGTTTGTTGATTCTTGTGAGGATCCACCAGAGCCTCAATGAACTCGCATCCATGATCCCTTTTGTATTATGCTTTTCCAATTTTCCTCTGATCCTAATACCTTGCCATCTATTTTCCATATAACCAAGTAATTGATTTTCTATTTCATTTATTCTTTCTCTAATTGGCAGTGAAGTAGGATTATCTTCTTGATCATCCCCACTTGTTCTTGTAGCTGTTTAAGTTGTTTTTGCAAGTTGATTTCTTCAAGATGTCTTTGCGCTGCTAGCATTTTGGAATATTCATTGCATTTATGGCCTAGGAACATCAGACCGTTGTTGAAGCAGCATATATCATCATTTATGACCCTCTTCTGGTCTCTCCAGTAGGACCATACATCTTGTAGGTATGCTTTAAATTGATGAATGTGTAGTAGGGAAGTATTTAATTTGTAGAATCCCCTCCCTTGATCAGGTTTTTTCCTAAAGGACAGTATTATGGCACACATTGCATGATCAATACCCGGATAGACACTACGAGGAAAAATCTCAGCAATCTGTAGTGCTCCTTGAAGTTCCTCCGAGAGGAATATCAAGTCTATGTGGGATCTTGATGCTTTCACTGTCTAACTTTTTTCGAAACAAGTGAAGGTACGTTTGACTGGGTATGTACGCCTGAAAGAGTCAAAAAGATTGAAAGACTGACATAGTTCTTCTATGATTTGTTCGTCAGATTCAATATAAGCCGCACAGGGGGAGGGGATATGCCATTGGTCAAGATGATGGTTTGGGGCTGCATTGAAATCTCCAGCCATGATGATGGGAATTCCTATTGGAAGGTGTTCTCTTGTATTTTCAAAAAATTCCTTCCTTCCCCCAATATCATTAGGCCCGTATACGCACAGGATAATTACGATTTCTAGTTCAAACATTGCTAAAATATATACCCATATCCCGCCTACTTTATCTGCTTCCCAATATACCGGGTCTATCCTTGAGTCAGGAGGGAGCCAAATTGCAACCCCAACGCTACCTACTCTGGGGGCATGTGCCCTGAAGGCTTGATGGGGCCATATTGGTTTACGAGTATGATTGTGCTCTGCATTGTCTAACAAATGAGTTTCTTGGGTACAGATCGCGTCTGGCCATTCTTTACCTTCTACTCCTTTTAATTGATCATAAATAGCCTGCCGCTTGGATGGTTTGGCTGATGCCAAACCATTTACATTAAGTGAACGGAGATCGAGATCTGCTGCTCTTTTCTGTGATTTCCATTCTTTATCCCTATTATACAGCACTTCCAAAGGATTTACTGTCTCCATTACACTAATATTTCCTGTAACCCTGGTCACTCTTATAACTACTTGAGATGTTATGTAGTTGTCCACGTGACTTTTTTTCTTCAAGGATGCTTCCTTGTTTCAACATACCTTTCATTAGGAGTCTGACCAGCAAAACTGTAACATCACTTTCTGTCCAGCATTCACTAGCTTTAACCTACAGCTGTTGCAATTCACTCGGTGTTTAATGATTAAACCAGCGCAGGTTGGTATGCTTATTATACTCATATTTTATGAAAACATCTCTAACTGACAGTCTGTGCGGATCATTTTTTAATATCGCCATTGCTGAAGCTCCTGTCGGAAACTGACCTTTCACAAAGTTTGCAATCTGTGCTTTGAACCGGGGCTCACTTGTCAATCTTCCCAGGACAGAAGAAAAAGTGTCTGGCGGAATGCCTTGTACTGTCACTTCTCCGCGAAGTGCGTCTGTGAGTTCAGATAATCCCACTTCCCATCCTTTCGTCTTTTGTCTTACTGGTAAGACTAGAATTCCTGTCTTGGAGAGCAGTAGGTCAGCATGACTGTTCAAAAGGAGATGGCTTAGCTTCTGCCTCCTGCTGACCCTTTCTCCATCAGGTGGTGGGGGCCTGGGAGGTTTTTGTACACTGATAATACAGCCTCCCAGATCGTTTTCTGCACTTCTGTTGGTTCCTCCTGCTCCCTCACCAATTCTCTATTTTCTTCTTCTGACACATAATATATTTTGTTTTCCTCTACCTTCTGCTGATTTGGCTGGTCCACAATTTGAGTTTCCTGATTCTCGTGATTTGCATATACACTTTCCTGGGATAAAGGGAGGTTAATATTCTCACTTGCGTCCATTGTCTGTACCTCTTGTGATCCCAATAGTCCTTGCTCCTCAGTGTCCGGGTCCCACTCAATGAGGAGAGACCTTTTCGGGGTTACCACACACTGTTCTTGCTGATACATAAATTTTTTCTCACCTGTGATTTATGAAATCACCTCCTTGCAATGCGATTCTCTAATTCTCTCTCCAGTGCAGTTCGTACTGATCTTACTAGATAGACTGTTTTCCGGATTGTGACACATCCTATCTCCCTGGATTGACCCATCTGGTGTGTCGTCCAACACTGACTGTGCCATTGATTCGGTTGAGTTGTCCTTTTTGAATCCATGAGAGATCTCTGATTCTGCTCCTCTTCTTGCTATTATATCCAATGGCATGTTATTCTTTAGTACAGGTTTCAACAAATCAGTGTTAAAACTCAACCCATGGAGTGGGGAAAGACTATCTGCTTGCGATAATTTCAAACTGAAATTTACCGTTGTGGAAGAGGGGGTGAGGAGGGGGCAGACGAGGATCCTTTTGTGTGTTCTGCCTTCCTTGATTCAGGGGATATTGTGCAGGGGTGAGGCTTTGTTCTTCTGAAATGTGCAGTTTATCCTCTGCCTTTCCCTCCCTGTCCACTGCCTTGTACTCTTGAGTTTGCGCTGTTCCCGGGATTTGAAACCTTTTGGTAACCACAGGCAGCAGATGATGAAACATCTGCTGCTAGCTCACTCCTACAGGAAGACCATGTTCCAGTGCAGTTCTCAGACTGCTGCTGGATTCCAAAAGAGGTACCAGCTCTCTATACGTCTCATCCCAAAAAGAGTCTCTCAGTCCTGGGAAGCGCAGTTTTAAATTCTCTAGTAACCATTCTGCCACATTCTGCAAGTCAGTCTCCCCCTTCCCCAGCTGTGTGTGTGTGGTTGAGTGATCTGACGTTTCTGGCAGCGGGGGGCCCCCTGGAACTGGGTCCACTTCCATGGGTTGTATACCAAAAGCATCTTTAAATGGGTCCAGGTCCATCGGGACTGCCTTTGTATCAGCTCCCATAGAGTCCACAGTTCCCATAGAGTCCACATTATTATCTTTGCCCCCCTCCTTATTATTTTCTTTTTCCTTTTGGCCCATGACACTCTTTTCTGTCCAGATTTGGTGACGTTGTTGTCTTTTATTCGTTCCCCCTTGTCCATTTGTTGAGCTGTCTGTTTGCCCCCTTGTTTCCTCCTCCCTACCAAGGGAAGTGAATCTGTTGCTAGTTGGGAGGTAGAATCTTGCTTGAGGCCCCAGACTCCCACCACTCTGTTTGGGCCGAGTACTATCAGTGCTACTCTTTCCTTTTGAAGAGCTATTTTCCCCCCTTCCCCTTCCCCCCTGATCCCCCAACTGTGATGATGTAGATGCTTTGTTCTTTTGAGGTTGGAGTGGATGGGGGTTACGAATCATGGTCTGTACAAGGGGTTTCCGTTCAGCAAGGAGCTTTAAAGAGCGTCTGGGATCTCCCCTTCCTTCCCAGCTCCATCCATACGGTTGCCCCCCTGCGTTTGTTTCATCCACATATACCCATCCATCGTACCCTGGAACATTTGGCAGCCACCTGTTCGGTCTATGCACATCCTTCTTAAGCGGACCCTCCGAATTAGAAGAGTGTTGGGGGTGTTGGGGGCAGGCGAATTCATTGCTCAAATGCTCGTAGGCTCTGCATTTGAAGCACCATGGTTTGAATTTGTGAGCTGTGTGTATCTGATACAGTCGGCCTCCCATCTTGAAGGGGATGATGTCATTGACCGAGAATGTGTGATCCTTGGGAAGATCTAAAGCAAGCATTATATAGTCATCTCTTTTGGCTACATATGACGATAATGAATCGATGAAATCCATGCTTGTACTGCTGGCCAAAGTCATGGATGAATGCCGCCTATACCTCGATCGGTATGTGTCTCAGTTCCACCCAATAGTAGTCCTTCATTAATTGTTCCCTCCTCTCCTCCGGACTTATCTTCTTTGGTTGCCATGGGTAAATGCGAATCTCTGATCCATCCCATCGAAGCTTCCTCCACCCATCCATTTGCACTTTGTCCTTTTCAAAGAGACTAAGAACCGTAAATACCGTAGGAGTGATGGGTTGAATAATATAAAACTCCTGCACCGCTTCTGGACTATCTTTCATTGTTTCCAATCTTTTGCACAACCACTTTATCTTATCGTTAACTGATCTGTTCGCGCTGTCATCATTACCTAAAAGGCCACTATTGAGTGTGAGTGGCGTTAAACCATACATGTATAAATTACCCGGACTAAAAATTAATAACAAAATCAAATTGAGAATGTTTAATTAACACATTGCGATGTCGGCTCTTCGCCACCTGGAGCGGTAGTACGTTCCAAGTTACTTGCATGTTTAGTGTATACGACATCTTTGTGGGATCTTATTGACTGGGTATGATTTCATTAGCACCTTTCCCCCCCCATGCTCTACCACTCTCTATTCAGAAGGAAGCAAAAAAAGTGTGAGGAAGTATGCACGTGCTGAAGATAGATTCCTAATGGAATATTCGACTCTTCAGCTGTAAGTCTTGAATCACCCACAGATGGTGTCACAATCGTTAGTGATTTAGACTGTAAAGTTTCTCTTACCTTCATTGCCCACGACGGCTGCTCGATTCCTTGTTCTGGTTGCGAAGTTTTGTGTATGGGCTCTGGCTGTTGCTTTGCCTGCTGAACTGTGTTTCTATTTTCATTAATTTTTTTCTCCTCTGTCAGCATTTCTCCCTCCACTTCCCTCATTATTAGATCCCGTGTTGGTGTTACCACCCTTTGTTCCGCTGGTTCCTTCTCCAGATCCTTCTCTGGATTGTTATCACTCCCCTCTGAGACATGCATCATTGTGTTTGAAGATGATGCTGTAATAGATGAGAAAGAAGGTTGGGAGTTACTTGTCACATCTTGTCCCATCATTACTGTCCGTCCATCTCCCCTTGTCAGCGGGCACGTCAAAGGCAACCTGGGTGACAACAATGTCCCTAGTCTCGTACTCATCTGGATCTGAGGTGTGTCTATCTGCATCGATTTTGTGGGAGAGCTGGTACTCAAGTGCCCCATCGGTCTCGCGTAAGGACTGGGGCTCAGTTGTTTAAACATCATATGTCTCATCGCCCCTTGATAAAAAATAAGGGGTTCTTTCCCCCGAACTTTCCTAAAACCCAGCTTCATTGCACTTGTCTTGTAGCTCCAATACTGAAACGACTTCCCCCAGTTAAGTCCGACCCTAAGATAACGACGCTATAACGAAGCTACTGGGGGAGTGACCTTCTTAGATATTTCAGGCAAAGTTGTTTTGAACTGTTCTTTTTGAAAAAAGAACAGAAAGAAAAAAATTAGTTTCTTCTTTCAATTTTGGCTTTTCTATTAACCAACGTTAGCTGTTTGTTATTATTATTATTATTAATTTTATTTTTTTTTAGCGCTGGCTGGGTAATAACCTCAAAAAGGAAAAAGAATGATAAATTGGGAGGAGAGGGCGAATAGAGTACGAAATATCACCCGAATTTCGCACTCCGTCGTGGACGAATCCACCACTCCTGACTTGCTGCCTTGTTATTTTCTTTCCTCCCTGATTCTTCTTTTCCTTTTTTCTTCCAGGCACCACGCCTTGTTGCCTTTCCTCTCTCCCCCACTTACTCTCTTTCCTTCCAATACATTCCACCTTCTCCTTTCTGATTCCCCTTCCACCTTCGTTTCTGATTCCTTTTCACCTCTCTTCTCCTTTCTTTGGAGTTGCTTCCTCTTCCCTCTGTGTAGATAAAAAAATGTTGATGTTTGATCTATCCCCTCTTTCCTCCACCTAAATGAAGACTTAGATCACTTCCTTTCTCGTCACTCCAATTGAGTAAGCGATGAGACGTTTGCCATTGCTCACTCTCTCCTATCCCCTTTTTGTTCGTGCCTTAGTGATCTTCCGTTCGAAAAGGAAGAGGAAACGACTTCCGCAACATTAATCGAGAGATTACCACTTCCACCGCACGGAGCAATTCTTCCAATTACAATCCCAGATGGACCCGGTATTGGCAACGAGAAGCAGAGAAATGAGAGCGCAACTTCCACCCCCAACCTCAATAATGCGCCGGCCACCTCGTAGCGATTACTTACCGATATGTAGGGACAGTATATTCCGAACTAAAAAAGGAATCAACGCATCTCCTCCCCCCTCTTTATGGCGGGCTAACTCAACTATGCGCCGGACGAACAGTGGGCGCCAAGGAAAATCACCAAGCATCCCACCCTCCCTGTGGATGAGAACCGATCCTCCCCAATTTCTTATTACACAGACTTCACGTTCAAAACTGGGGTCCGATCAACGCATCTCCTCCCCCCTCTTTATGGCAGGCTAACTCAACAGAGCGCCGGAGCTGTCGACGAACAGAGGGCGTCGAGGAAAATCACCGATCCTCCCCAATCTCTTTTTACACGGACATCACGTTCAAAGCTGGGGTCCATCTTCAATATAGAACATCCTGTCCACGATACAATTGACTACAAAAATTGCCAATCCCTCTAGATGCAACGAGAAGCTGTGTATCCCGGCGGACATATGCAATAGCTTCTACCACCCTTCGACCGTCACCGAGCGATTGAAGTCATCCCCACGACCACAATGCCACCAATCGCTACGATGCTGATGACGAGGATCCAACTAGCAGACGAGAATTGAGTATCCCAATCTGAGGACGTGGCTCCAACCAAAAGGAGAACTTTGAGTATCCCAATCACCACAATATCTCCCGACAACGAGAAACAGAGTCATGAGATAAATGCACTTGTTTCTGCATTTGAAGCAGAAGGGGTTTGTTTTCGTGGAAATGAACATATAATTTTTGTCTAAGTGGATGTCGAGGGCGAGATGGGGATTTAACAAAAATTTGGTTGGTTGTAGGATTGGGGGTTGGGATTTGACTATAAAGAAAATGTGGTCGGGGGGTTGGGAGGAGGGGGGGAGTGTGAGCAGGAGAGCATCTAGTATCATGGCGTAGAGGTGTGGGAGGGTGTGGAGTAGGTGTCGCTGTGAGTGGTGGGCGGTGAGACTGGGGGGTGAGGGTCAGTCGGTGGGCGTGTGGACAGACGGTAGGAGGAGGGAGGTGCGAGAGGGAGAAGGGAGACAGTGTGTTGTGATAGTGTGGGAAGGGGTGGGGGTGAGGGGAGAGTTGAAAGGTGATTGGTTGTCGCTGGGTTGCGGAGGAGGGGGTCGGCTGGTGTGGAGGTGAGGATGGTAGGTGGGAGTGGGAGGAGGGACGAGGCATAATGATGGGGGAGTTGTGGCGAGGAGGTAGTGAATGGAGGGCATCCTTCGAGCGACCTGGACTTGGTTCGGACTGTGTTCATTGGTAGGATCACCATACTCTTCATACAAATCCTGCCTTAGGCAAAATGATTTAGACGATTTTGGACTATCTTCCCGCTACAATCAATTTGTGCAATCAATTTGTGCTGACGGTATTATGTCTGGTCCTTGTCTCTATTCATGTGAGTTATGTTCCCCCCTTATCCGTTTGTGCCTAGAGATAGTCTATGCTGAAAAACTGCTTCGAAATGGATGCTACAGTCAAGTGTGTGTTGCTCTTCACATCATTCCTCGTGATTCCTACCGCTTGATTACTAAAAACGGAATAGCGATAACCTTTTTTCGCCTTACTCTGCATTCTCTCTATTGGGAAAAGGTCGCAGATCCTATAGCAATGCTACTCGCTAAGGAGTCAAGGACCACTCCTTCGTGTCGATTGTTGGTCCATGCGTATGCGCTGTTGATCCCCTGTCATCTTCTCGATTTGTCGCCAGCGTGAGAGATAAGGAGCAATCTGACCTCGCGTCTTCGTTGTGTCCTGGTTTGGCATTCTCCGGACGCACTTAAACTCCACTTGAGAAGTCTTCCTCCACTTTCCTCTCTCGTACGTTCCTCTCCCTCATTCCTCTAGCTTGCTTTCCCTTTCCTTGCTTGGAAGGCATCTGCCACAAGTCCTTTTTTTTTTTCTTTTTTTTTTTCTTTTTTCTTTTTTTTTTCTTCTTTTTTTTT
>BFEA01000143.1:1261718-1275285 GCA_003427395.1 Chara braunii
AATCAGGGGTACCCTGAGTTCTCATAATTCCTGCAGCCCGGTCATCCCAAAGTACTGTCAAAACGCGGACTTAACCCTGAGCCTAAACCCCTAAACTGCCGTTTTCAGGCGGCGCACTACTTGTGGCCGCCTGACATCGGGTCTCATTTTTTGACGATTTTTATTTGGGTCCATCTAGTCCTCGAAATCATTCTACATGTGGTTATTTGGGACTCTCTAGTTCCCGTCAATCCCAATTCCCTTCCTCCCATGTGTCTCAAGTGTGTCGAATATTTTTGGCAGCTACATCTTCATCTCACGGTTGTTCTTTACCGTCTCAACTAATCCCATGCTTGAGACACCTCTTTCTAGTGTCTTGAGTATGCCATGGTTAATTTTCCTTTGGCCTTGACACTGTCTTGCAGGCCGTTAAATCTCGGAGTGCAATGATGTCCTTTTTCCTAGTCGTATTGTCTCCAAACTTGCCTCAAACTGAAACAAAATGGGGCGACACATTTCCAAGTGCATCCGGACTCAATGTTGGCTGAAGATGTACTTGAAACATGTGTTTGCTTTAATTTTTGTGGTCCGTTGCATCACGAACCACCTCCCTCTTGATTTTTTTTTAATTTCTGAGAGAAAATCAAGAAAAACCAAAACATTTTGTTACCGTCTCATCCCAGGATGAATTCGATGACAAAATGCACCTAGAACGTGTTTTCTTTTCCCCCAAACGTCTGTTTGTGAGCGGGCAACTTTTAGGAGCTTTTCTTTTGAGTTGATTGTATCTGAACTCTCTTTTTCCCCATTCTTTGTGCTTGATTCACCCATGGGTGAATTTGGCCTCCAGGTGTTCGGTTTTTACCATTTTTGTCCCAACTGCATCTAGTCTTGATGTAGGTCTGTTAAAGGCACCTAAACCTCATTTGTGAAGGGGCAAGTTGACCACGATGTGACGGCTTGCCCCTTTTTCACTCTCACACTCTTCTTTCTTTCCCATTCTCTCCCGAGGTCCTTTTCCCTCCACCTTTGCTTGCTAATTTACCCCGGATCACACTAGAACCTCATTTTTCAGGTTCAGTGTACTTGGGCACTCCAAAACTAAGGCCCTTGTATTCCATTGCATCCCTTTTGAGTCCTCTTCTTAATCTAAGAGCCTAGAAGCTTTGAAATTAAGACTCTCTCTCTCCTTTTCTAGCCCCTTTCATTTTGGTATCCAAGGGAGCACCATTTCTTGGATTCGTTGTGCTTCGGCACTTGTTTGGCTAGTGCCTATTAGTCCTCTTGCATTGTCTTGCTTGGTTCCACTGCCCTTAGGCTTTTCTCATGCCGTTTTTTCTGGCCCCTAGGCCACATGCTAGGGTCGTATGTGGTGGTCGTCAAGGCACTATTTTCCTTGGCACCTCCGACTTCGTGCGCTTAAGGTACTGACGTTATTTGTATTGCTTTTTTCGGCAGCCCTCCTTCCTTAAGATGGAAGGCCGCCGTTATTACTTTCTTGCAGCAGTTTCGAACTCACACATACCGGCAAGGTATTTTTCATGCGTTGTGCAACCGCCGACGACGTCCTTGATGCTTGTCGCGTCTATACGCCCTTGACGGCGCCCGCTTTATTCAAAATTTAATCTCTCACTCATCTGATCCCAGTGGCGTGTGTACTTTTAACCTGTTGTGGGTGCCGACGTTCGGAACGTTCCAGGCTTGGAATAACGTTGTTCCGTTCTCATTCGCTCATTCTTTCCTTGCTTATTGTGATTTCGGGAAAAATCGTATTTCCCGGTTTTTCCGGGTGCGGTCTCAAGCTATTCCCCCATCCATTATTGACGTCCTCCCTTAGTCTAGCCCAAGTCCACGCTTCCCTATGATTCTCTCTTTCTTCATCTCTGCGTCCTTCTGATCTTGAGTCTCATCCTTGGCTTGGCCCTGGCGATCCCGAATCCCGTCTTGGGATTTTCGACATCGGCGGTCCCATCTTTGTCATTAATGTAGTCATTTCATTCTCTTACTGCCTTCTTCCAGATTCCTTTGTTGTCCGCATCCTAACCAGATATCCTGTCTCAAGGGTCGGGACTCAATTCGAGAACCAAAGGTTTCGACATCTTCCCCCCACTCTTTCGCGATGTCCTCATCGCGTATTAGTCCAGTGTTAGTTGGAGACAGAGTAAATAGATGTAGCAAGTGACAAAGGGAGCGGGTTTTGGTTGGTAGGTAGTTTTCCAGTGGGTTTTCTATTCCTTTCTTTAATGCCCTTTTTTTGGTCTCTTTCTCTTAACGCCTTGGGATGCAGAGGAGTTAATTGTTGGATTATGTTTTCTTTGAGGGCTCCTTCATGCTCTTTTTGTGTGGTTCATCACTTGTAGTATGCCGGTGTCGAGCGCATCGGTCCGGCACCGCATAAGGCAGCGCGGGACCCTCCCGGTCGCGTCACGCAGGAGTTGGTCTAAATCCTTCGTCGCGAATATACATGGAGCTTCCGCAAGCCGCTCCGGCCGAGTGTGCCAGCAATACCTCCCGCGAGCCCCTACGACAGGAAAGGGCCTACGCGAGGCACGACTTACCTCCACCTTACGGGAGTTGTCACCTCCCTTCGGTGGGCGTATCCCCGCCGAGCTACCAGTCCACAGTACGAAAGTTGATCAGTTGCAATCGCAGAGGTGGACCAGCCGAGGGCGTTTCTCGCTCGCTGTAGCATAGGGGGTACGTGCGGTATTACGCCTCTATCGAACTCGTACGCAAACCGACGCATTGGGGAGGCTGAGATCCCAAGCGCGGCTCGTCGCCGGTCGACTAGGACGTATCCCACTCACCACGCATACACCACACTACGAACTCAAAAATAAAACACACACACACACATCGAACAACGCGACAACACTCCTAGTCCCTTTGGTAGCTGTCCCATAACTTTCCGATGCGGAATTAGGATAGGCGTCACGTGCGAGACTTAGTATAAAACCGCGCGGACGCAGGGCCTACTCATATCGACTCGCAATGCAAGCATACACAAGCATTCGCAGTGATGGTGTACTATGTAGCACCTATGCTCATGCGGTCCTCGTTAATCTCGAGGGTCGCGTTTGACACTCAAGTGTCGGCTGACACGCGCCTTGAGGGTTAATCTCTCAACGTTGGACAACCGCCAAGTGCGGTTGAGAACCACACCCTCTTCTGCACCCTACGGGGAGTGGGTGGTACACAGGTTCATACCTGTGGTGGCAATCGCCTCTTATTGCCTTGGAGACCAGCTCCATCATCTATGGCTTGGAGATAAGTCGAGGGGTTTGACTTTGACGGCTGCCACGGACTACAACGTCCAACTATAGAAAATCTAAAGAGCAAAGGCTAAAAGAGGATCCCCCTCTTCCCTCAAAGTGCACGATCTGTTTAACCCTTACGCACGGTCGCAGTAGGCCGCGCGAAAACACCCAAGCCATAAACACATATATATATGTAAAGGGTTATTAATATAGGACGATCACTTCTCACAGTCACAGTGAGACTCCTCTCAGCCATATATATGTATGTGATCGTAGGCAATCAAATCCAGAATCCGAAAACAAACATACCTGCAATCACATCAAAGATTCAACCAAAACGTCCAAGCACCACACGGGGTCAACTTCAACCATTCTTTGCGCACTCACCCCTTGCTTTAGCCACAAAAACCTCAACCTTAGCGCACCCTTCCAACAATAAAATACTCAGTACCTTTGTTAAATGACCATTCAATAAAGTCCGGGTAAAAACATAATGAAACATTTCAAACCACTGGGTTAAAGCCTTTAGGTTGAGTGGCAAGAGTGGATTGGAGTTGAATCGTACACCGACGAATCGGCAACCGACCTGTTATCAATGATAACAGAAGATGATCCTCGTATTATCAAGCTGAATCTAGTCCAAATCTTGAATCAATCGATTAAGAAGACCTGAAACACAAGACAGACCAATCCTCAAGCTAAGCCTATAAGCCCATGGAGAATAATCCCCATATCACGATCTCACTCAAATGATCCTAATTAACTAAGCCTAAATCTACCTCTAAGCAAGTGCCAAAAGAAAGGTAGATCCTGGCAGAATCTCCTCTATACAGAGTGGATCGCCAGAATCGTCACCTGTCAAAATATAATCTATCTCCTTTAAACTAAGAAAATTTCGGCAGCGCTTCCCGTAGGAAAAGTGTCTTTCCAGAATTTATATCAGCCCGAATATGAAAACAGAAATAACCTTTAACTTTTCGAAGTCCAATTTTGTCCAACTCCTTGAACTAACAAAAATTTCGGCAGCACTCCCTTTACAAAATGAGACTTTCCAGATTTTTACTAAGCCATATATGAACTTTAGACAAATTGAACTTTGAAAAGTCAAAAAGTTCGACTAACTCTTTGGATTTGCAAAAATTTCGGCAGCGCTTCCCGTAGAGAAAGTAGCTTACCAAAATTTATACAAAGCCAAGTATAACAAATGATCTCACAAATGTAAAAATTGATTTAAGTAAAATAAAGTTAACTCTGAAAATGCAGAAATCGAAATTAACTCCTGTGGCTCTAGCACGTGGCGAGCAACTAAAGCAACTACCTATCAAACTGAAACTCAGACTAAGTAGTAATCTCTCTCAGCCACATGCAAGGCCAAACCATAAAGGTAAGTACTCTCACCAACCCAAATCACATTTGACAAACAATAGTTTATAATCTTTCAATGATTTTTCCCTTTATACCTTGCTTACATAGGACATTGAGTTAGGCCATTCGTCTTAGAAACAATGCCAAATCTTTGTCTTACTTATACACGAACAGGTTGCACAACTACTTCTCTCTTCATTGGGTATATGACTAAGCTATTCGTCTTAGAAACAATGCTTAGTCGCCCTGGTTTGTTTAAATAGCCAAGTTATATATAATTCTCTGAACTTAATCTTCCAAAGCAAGCATAGGACTGAGTCATTCATTTTAGAAACAATGCTCGGCCTGCCCAAGTTACCTTCAGTTATAGCTCTTAGTTATACTCTTTTGATTTGTGATAAGGCTATAGTTAGACCATTTGTCTTAGAAACAATGTCTGGTTAGCCTTGTTCTCATAAACATATAGATATAGAGTTACAGAAAAATCCTATTCTTTTATTCACATTATAATCTTTCGGCTTCAGACTTAAGCCATTCATCTTAGAAACAATGTCTAGTCTTTGGCCTAAACCTCCCTCAGAACAAAACAAGAACTTAAACCCCTTCAATCAGGCAGACCCTCAGAAATAAACATAGCCACCAGGCCATTCATCTTAGAAACAATGCCTGACCCTTCAAAAAACAGCCAAATAAACATAGCAGTCTGACCATTCGTCTTGGAAACAATGTCTGACTCCATAAGACCCGTTCAAGCACAAGTAAAACTGCCTTTCTCCCATCCTTCCCCCTGATGCAACCCCTTTTCTCAATCTGCTTTCAGACAATTGATAAAACCGAAACTTGAGGTTGTGCACTCGTTCCTTTACTTAGTCTGGGTTATGTCCTGAAAGTCAAACCCAATGTCAAATATGGGGTGCATGCAACATACTCAGTCAACGTGTAGAGAGAAGTACAGATAGGGGTTATAACTGGTTAATAGAGGGAAAACAATGGTTACCTTTCAATTCCCTGCCTCCAAAACTCCTCCTGAGTTCCGACAGAGCTACTGCAATCGGTGGGCTGACTCCCCGCAAAGTCTTGATGCGGACCTACGGGTTGCAATCCCGCCTGCCGCCTTCCTCTCAGAGCCAACAGACTAGACTTAGAGTAAGAAGGGCAGGAGGAGATGTCATTGAGTCTCTCAGATACAAGAGGGGTGCACTAGGACTCGCAAGAGAGGGCCTTGTTATCTTCCAGTGCCTGAGGGCCCCGCAATGGTGGTGAAAACGCAGCAGCAACCTAGTCAACCGTACTGCAGCCAGCCGCTACAAACATGATTGAAGTGGTATGACCAATCAAGCCAAGCAACTCCTCCCAGACGGCCCTCCATCTCACGACAATCCTTCCCCTTCAACAATTGCAGTCACCTCACGACACCCGCGGTTCCAAGGGTAGAGGCCACCGGTACCCCACAGGCCCAAGACTCACCTTTGATTATTCCATCCGGCAGGCTGAGTAGTGCACCAGCTAACGACTGAATCAGCGTCCTGCCGTTAGCCTATTGCCGCTTCGATCAATAAAATGAGCAGCACTTTGTGATCACCGTAGTCCTTCGCACCAACCACACCAATCATACTAGTTGCAGCTCCCGCCACATAGGCCAAACCACAGGCTCGCGGGCCGGAACGTCACCAGGGTAAGCCGTTGCAGTCTCCGCCGCACCAATAGTTTCCCACTCCGCCCAGCATCCCCTTTAAGCCTTATCGACTGCAATAATGGGAATATGGAGCAAATACTTAAAATATAGTTACGACGGTTATTCGACCGGTAAGAGAGCCACTGGATAGTAAAAAGTAACGACAAATTAAGTTATTTTGCAGCTTCATACTGCAAAATGCCCACGCTCATACGCACGTTGCTTAGTCTTCGAAGCAACAGGCAACCACCGACAGCATCAACCAAATAGGCATGGCGCAAGAGGCACGTCCTATCCCTCTTTTCGATCAACCCACCTGGCCAAGCTCTCGTTCGGGCTCACACAGCCTGGATCACGATTGTTATCGCAATAAGTTGTAGGCGAAACAGCATACGAGCCTCAGGACTGTTATCATAATGAATTCTTGGCGACACAGCATGCAGGCCTCGTACAGTAAGGTGACCACTTCTCGTGCAAATTGCGGTTGGATCCTCCGCTCATGCCCTGGGGAGATATTCAGACAACATCTCACCTGCTATCGGTACACAACATGGCTTCGTAGCTCGACTATCGGTTCTTCCCGCACCGCTGGCTCTGCCTCCAGGTAAGTGCCCCCCCTCTCTCTCTCTCTCTCTGACAAGATGAACAAGGCTACAAGACAAGATGAACAAGGCTACAATGAACCCCTAAAAACGCGTAGGGTATGCCGTCGTTCCAAGATTCATAAAAACAAACAAAATAACTATGAATCTACCGCTAAAACCCGGCCAAGTGCATTCCTCGTTTTCTCGTTCTTACCCCCAGCACAGCCTATCCGTCAATTAACTCTTATCTTACTAACCCATCACTCAAATTGACACTACCATCGTCACTGCCCTGCCCTCAAATTATGAACTGTTATCTTTTCTCACTCGATTCCATGAAGAATCGAGTGAGATCTCGATTCTTTTTCCTACGTCACCTTTTCTTCCGCCATGTCTCCACGCGCTGCTTTCTCTCACTAACTCCTAACAGGCTAACTTACCACTAAAACTAACACCAAAATCTAATACTTTACTCTAGAACCTCTGCCTACCATTTTACTCCACTCGATTCTGGTAGGAATCAAGTAAGATCTTCGCTCTCCGCCCCTGCCATCTCCGCCATCACCGTCCTTTCCCGCAGCACCTTTTACCTGTAACACAAAAACCACCCATGCCTTCTTCTTCCTCACCATGATCGATGCCTTCACCCCCGTCACCTTCATCTCTACCTCCGAATGCACCTAGCGCAGCATAGCGTCTAGGTTGAGTCCATCCCTGTCTGCGCCCAGCCGAGCCGTCTCCTCTGCTCTGTGTTGCCGCTATGCTCGGTGGTGGCCGCCCCCCCACAATGCCTTGGCATCATCCGCCCGGCAGCTCCGCTATCCTCCAATCGTGCTCCCCATGAATGACCCTGGCGCAAATCCGCGCCGGGTTCATCCCCGTTTTTCATCAGTCCCATCCTCGGTCTGACTGCGCCAGACGCCGTGGCCTGCTTGGCAGCTTCCACTCCTGAGGGGAACTACTGAGGGAACCGGCTGCCAGGCGGTTCTAAGTCTTCCGCCCCTACGCCTGGGCCTGACGAGCGCTATACGAAAATGGAGCGCTGCATGTTCTTTACAGCCGACTGTATTCGAGCACAACCGCCCCCCTGGTTACCCATGACCTCCGTCGTGGCTCTCCCTGGCTCCCGCTGGGTCTACCACTTGGACCTCGGCAGGGCGAGCCTCAGCGCAGACCTCGGTTGAGGTAGCGAACACCCAGGTGGGACTTTGGGGCCGAGGTAGAGAGGGTTCCCCGCGACCCTCAGCCCGCCGCGGCATCGTTGTGGCCTCCCAACAGAGCCCCGGGCAGCCTCGCTCTAGGGTGTCCGACCCCCATCTACCCTTCTCCCGTAGAGTAACCTCTGCGGCCCATGCTTCAAGACGGGCGGGGACGGGGGAACTCCGTCAACACCCCAACACGCCGGAACCCGAACGGGCTCGCGTAGGAAGGCGCGGGCTCAAGATCCTTGGCTGCTGCGACGGCCACCCATGGCCGAGTCGCACGAAACATCAAGGCATATAATTTAAATAATACGAAAATAAAAGTAAGATAGAATATGTAGGAAAATTTCAATCATCAGAGAACAACAACGAGGAAAGAGGAACCACTAGTACCGCTTCGACTCTGCTGACCGCATAACTCAAGGGGGATAGCCCCGCCGGGTCTTTGACCCCTCTGCCCATTCGCGCTACTCTGATATCCCCGCTTCGTCACCGCAACCGCTAGCGCTAGGCCCAAATCTCGATTTAGCTCTGACGGACGCCTAACTAAACGGACACCGTGTGACGCGTGGGCCTACTAAAAACGCTTCAAAGCCTTCTCATCGTCGATGTCGTCCCCCGCACGTACGCATAGGTCGTAAGCATGCGCACAAATCAAGCAACAAAATCCTTTTAGTCGTAGCTTGATCAGAAAAATGAAAATTTGGCCAGCGACTACGCCAACTTTCACAATCATCAATCAAAAATAAAAAGATCCGCGCCTCAAATCTGCGAGCCCACACACTCTCTGCTCTAGTCAACCATCCAGTCAACATAAACGACAGACACGGCCGCGCCTCGCGCGGAATACTTAAAAGTTAAATAAAACTTATTTTTCGTCGCTTGCAAAAACCAGGGCGGATACCCTTGTAAGGGTATTCGCATCGACACCGGGTTTACTCTTTGGTCGCTGATCCGCTTTTTGGGCCATGCAATCATGTTTTTTTCTTGAGGCTGGTCATCCCCATCGCATCAAGTAATCTGCTCTTCGGCCGATGCAATCCATATTCCTTTCCCGAGGCTGGTCATCCCCATCGCGTCAAATAATTTGTTCTTCGTCCCATGCAATCCATATTTCTTTCTCAAGAGTAGTCATTCCCAATGCATTAAATATTTTGCTCTTCGGCCCATGCAATCCATATTTCTTTCTTGAAGTTGGCCTCCCTTGCGCATCAAATAATCTGCTCTTCGGCACATGCAATCCATGCTTCTTTCCTGAGGCTACCGTCTTCACCCGAATAAAGCGCCCGGTAATTGTCGCTGCATCTGGACTGAAAGTTGTGCCAAATGTAGCTATAATGACTGGGCGTTCTATTCGGGTGAAGACGGTAGCTATCCCCAGCACATCAACTAATCTGCTCTTCGGCCCACGCAATCTATGTTTCTTTCCTGGGGTTAGCCATCTTCTTAGTTCCAACCTTTCATCACCCTTGCGACCCATTCCCAACAGTCTCATGCCCACCCATTAGACCAACTGATGTTTCTTAGGCCAATTCTTAAGCTTATTCATCATCTGTTCCCATGCCATTTTTCTAATTCAATCTCTAGTTCGTTCTCGTGCACTTTCCCCTGGCCACTTGCCAGGCTTCTCAAGTTCATACTCGACCTTATGCCTTTCCCTTGGCCACTTGCCAAGTTTTTCAAGCTCGTTTTCATACAATTCCTCATACACTCCTTCTGGTTACATTGTCAAGCTTCTCAGGCTCAAACTATAGTATTTCTCATGTAGTTCCTCTGGTCATATTGTCAGGCTTTCAGGCTCAAACTCATACAATTTCTCATACAGTTCCTCTGGCCATATTACCAGGCTTCTCAAACTTGTGAGGCTTCTCAGGCTCAAACTCATACAATTTCTCATACAGTTCCTCCGCCTATATTGTCAGGCTTCTCAAGCTCGAAACTATAGTATTTCTCATACAGTTTCTCTTACCATATTGCCCGGCTTCTCTGGCTCAAACTTAGGCAATTTTTCATACAATTCCTCTGGTTATATTGCTAGGCTTTTCAATTTCTTAGCAGTATTTGCCTTTTACCCATTGTTTCTGTCACACGTCTTTCTCATCATGTAGATGGCTCACCTTCCCCCCACTCAAATGCGATGTTCCCATTGCAGAACTTGTTCCACTCGGAGGTACGCAGACCTTGTGCCTTGCCGAGTGAAGGATGCTGACCCACCAGCCCCAAAAAGGAAAGGTGATAATCCCGTGCTGGTAACTCACCCCATCTTTCTATTCAGCCCGGTTCCCACTATACTGAGGCGGGCATCATTATTGAGGTACCACCTCGCATTTGGAAGACGGGTCAAGTCCATGCCTCCCAGGACCCCCGTCTTGTCATCAGCGAAACCTCCTGTGAATCATCCCTCTCGGGTGATGTTTTATTGGATCCGGCCTCTTACTTTCGAGATCGTTGGGGCTCTCAGTTAGTTTGAGAGTGCAATCACGAAGTCCTCACGGTTAGTTTCGGAACGGTTTCAATACTCCAGCAGGGCGATGTCAATGCCTTGTGGTGGTGTGGACTCCACCTGGTACCTCGACAAGCCTCCCCGCGGAAGTTCCGCTCAGCTTAGCGTGAGTAGCCTTGGCCCATCCAAACAGTCGTGTCGTCCCTCTACGACATGGTGTGTGGTTGGGAAGGGCCAAAAATACTAGAAGAGCAACTCTCGGTCCCGTCTTGGGCCCCCTGGACGTTTAGGTTTTTAATGCGAGGTGCAGTTTGAACTCTCCGACTAGAGCTCATTGTCGGAGTTGGTTCCGGATGCCGAGCACAAAAAAAAAGGTGTCGTTATCCTTTAACGTTTGTCCTTTCAATGAGGAACATGCCACCCACTGTTCCTCAATGAGAACTATGTGAGCCAGTTTCCTTTCAATCATATCGTTATATTCAACAAGGTTTGTTGGTGAGGTTGTACAACGGTTCCATCATACCTTCTTCAACTCCATCCAACAGCTGTCTCCCCTCAAGGTGAAGTACACCAGGTCCGCTTTTGACCTTAACTTCGGAGTGGACCAACGCATCCCGCTGCATTTTTTCGATCCATCATATTCGACAACATTGCCCTCCTGTTATAAAGCCTGTCCAATATCATGTACACGGACCCAAACCGAACTTTCGTGGGCCAAAGCAAAGACAGGGAATCGTCCAAGGATATCATCAGGCTCTACATGCAGTGGTGGTTCCAGATGAACTTCAGAATCGTGTGGCCTCTATTCATAGTGCCCTTCACCCACTTGAGCTTACTGATGCCTCGCAGCAAAAGGCTGCAACAATGCGTAGCGCAAGGAACCCATGAAATCCGCAATATTTGTTTGTGCAGCGCTCCAGAATTTGAGCAACCTTCTTGTTCACCTCGGCATTTCCGGTGCTGATAGCATTGATGCGATGCAACCCTATCTCCCTCATTATCTGCTCCCACAACCTTGCCAATACCGACGCTGTTATCTTCCTTCCCTCATGCACATTGTGGCCATCACAACTGCACCTTTCTCCCTTGCTGCCAGGAAGTTCATAACAGTGCGCTCTCGACAGTCGGATGACCTGTCCGTGATGAATGTACAACCAGATTCGTCCCAACAAGTTGTCAAAGGATACACTTGCTTTTGAATACGCAAGTAGATGAAGTTGGATGTTGTATGGGCGGAGACAATGTTCCGAGCTAGTATTCCAAAAGCTCCACGAAGTCGAATAATGCAATACTAGCTCGGAACAAGTTGTCAAAGGATACACTTTCTGTGTAGCGTTGTCCACCCATCTCTTGATTGTTGTCTGCTGCCACGATGGCGCCCTCGTGTTTGACCCTGAACCTTCGGCAAGCCCCTCCACAACATCGATTGATGTTGTTCGCGAAATTGTTTTTGGTGGTGCCATCCCCACAACAGGTGGTGGTTGTGGCTCCCCAAACTCTCAGATGACAAGCTTCACCTCCTCGGTCTCTGTAGCAGTCACCCCCCCTTCCGGAATGCCATGCAACTGCCTGTAGTTTTTCAGGAGGCACTTTGTCTTTTTGTAGCTTGGCAGCACCTTCCTCCTGGCGACCACAAGCTTGTGTACTATCTCCCGGCTTCAACAACTTCATAAAATGTTCCATTGCCCTTGTGCTCGTGCCCCTGCAAATTTGTGTGCACAACCGACACTTCAACCAATTCTCTCCTCGACGCTTCGGTGGGGCTTCTTGACACTGTATCACATATTTCCACACCTCGCAGACGCTATGCAGCTCCTGTTGCCAAGTGTTATCCTAAGGAATGAACAGCAAAGGGTCTGACGTCGGCGTAGGCTCCCTTGTAGTCACCCCATATGTGGGAGCACTTGTACTGGCACTGGCCTTTCCTTTGTCCTTTGATTCGGAAGGAGGAGGTCTCCTCCTTCCACATCCACCACTGCCCCCGCCTGTTGCGCCGCCAGTGGCGCCGCCCGCCTTGGTTCCGTTCAACAAGAATATGTAGGAGCACTCACCAACAAACACCCCCCGCACCCCCCTCTCCCCCGCCTTTTCACCACCTCACATAAAAAAAGGAAAAATAAAAATGTGGGGTATAGTAGATGTCTGTGGGACTTGCCAGGAGGGAGGAGTACTAGAAGCAGAAGAAGAAGAAGAGCATGAAGAAGAAAAATAAGAATAAGAATACGAATAATAATAATAATAATAAGATGATGATGGGTGTGATATGCTGGTTGTTTGTGGTACACGGGAAGAAGAAGAAGAAGAAGAAGATGGGTGGTGGGGGGTGGCGTGCAGGGGGGTCACTACAAGATTTTGGGTGGTGGAGGATGGAGGGTGGGGGGTGAGAGAGGGTGGGCTTGAAGAAGAAGAAGAAGATGATAATGGGTGGTGTAGGATGGAGGGCGGGGGGTGAGAGAGGGTGGGCTTGAAGAAGAAGAAGAAGATGATGATGATCGATAATGGTGGAGGATGGCGGCCGGGGGTGAGAAACGTTGCCAAGAAGAAGAAGAAGAAGATGATGATGATGATGATGATGATGATCGACGGTGGAGGATGGCGGGCAGGGGGTGAGAAATGATGGCGAGAAGAAGAGGAAGAAGGGATACTATAAAAGAAGAAGAAGAAGATGATGATGACCGATGGTGGAGGATGGTGGGCAGGGGGTGACGAAACGAGGGCGAGAAGAAGAGGAAGAAGGAATACAATAGAAGAAGAAGAACAACAAGAAATCGGGTTAACAACAACAGGTAAAAAACCAATTCTCAGGAGGGCACATAGAAAAAAACTCATGAATGAGAATATCACCCACGAAATTACTATCTGCCAAACACCCGTACATACACACTCCCCTCATACACACTTCCCTAAACTGTTCGAGTTGCGCGTACAACAAGTCTTTTCATGAGGGTACCACCGTATTCACACCGGTAGTGTCTCCACTTCACTCTCTCTCCTTCCTCCTGCCCTCATCACCCCCGCCCCGGCCATAATCCCTCAACCTCAGATCGAAGCGTCTTCTGCGC
>BFEA01000143.1:1295521-1324548 GCA_003427395.1 Chara braunii
ACTTGTTAACTCTAATGTCAATGTCGACACTCTCTCGCCACACCAACACTGCATCCAATGTTGTTCTTCTCGATTGGCGCTCACCGCCCTGCGTATCCTACTCAATATGTGCAACACGAGTCATTTTCAGCCGAAGCCCAATGTACATGACGACGTCGACAATGCACACTGCCAGCATACACCAGGTACGTGTCTCTTCTCCCCTCTGCCTCACCCTTGTCTCCCCACAGTGTGCATCCCTGACACCCGAAGACCACCGTCACCATCATCGGCAATGCCCCCCAGCAGCCTGGCCATGGCCGCTGTTTGCCCGCTGCCACCGCAGCACCCCTCTTCACCTCTTGGGCCCGCATGCGCACACTGGTCAGTGCATGCGCAGCATGCTCTCCACGCGACAATGCAACAGTGTGGACGCAATGCCTGCACTGGCCAGAATGTGTCCTGGCATGGGTGCTCACTTTCCTTTATGGAAAGTGAGCCCTGCTTCTGGCTGGGCTGGGCCTCGCGTGCAGGGGCCCAATAGCTTGATGTTGGATCGAAGTATCTGCACCCAGGCCCATTCAGACAGTTGCCTGGGGCAGCAGTGAGGCTGCCCCAACTGTGCGATGTGGCTGCTGCATTCTCATTGGCCTTCGGGACTCTAGTCACGTTGTTGCCCGTTTCTCATTGGCCAAGAGGCCAGCTCCCATGTCTGGCCTGGAAGAGCCTAGAAAGCTCATGGAAGTTTCAGACGCTGGCGAGCAGGGTGTAGATAACCAACTGGCGCGTGGTAACGGTCTGGCACCCAATAATGCAGAAATGGGCAAAAGTGAGGGCCCCTTGTTGAATTCAGGACGCTTTCACTTCGGGCGGGCATCGTACTTGCTGGGGCCCCATTAGGCAGTGGCAGGTCGCGGCCAAGCGGCCTATGTGAGGGCTAAGCGGCCTATGTGAGGACTAAGCGGCCTATGTGAGGGCTCATTCCTCGCATTCCATCCCCCTGTGCTTTGAAGGTCCGCTGAGATGCTTCTATGGAGGTGCTTTCCCCTTTAACTTCCATTCATACTCCGCAACGACCTGAGGTGTTGTCTTAGTCAGTTCCTCCTACGTGAACCAACGGTCTTCATTTGGATCCGTGTGATGCCTGCATCTGACCCGGTACTCCCGTGCTGGTTTTGATGGTCTTCCTCTGCCAACTGGCTTAGGAACGGGCAGATCTCGACGATCCACAATGTCGTCAATGTCCATGTGGCCATCCATGGTTGGGGGTGGCATTGATCTCCTCAATGGGAATTTGTCAGTCTCAGCAACAAGTGCAAGCTTGGAAGCATGAAACATAGGGTAATTGCGCAGGTGACCAAGGATTCTAATCACATAGGAGGGTCCATCTGGATCACTACCCACAATATCTAAGACTTTCCAAGCACCAAAATACGGAGGCATTAGTTTTTTAGAGATGCCGAACTCTTGTTCTAACTCACTAGCCTTAGCCCAGACTCGTTCTCCTACCTGAAATGTGGATTGTCGTCTGTCTGTTCTTGGAGGCAATCATAGCCTCTTAGGATTGTCTTATGTACTCGACAGCCTGCTGCAACAGCTTCTCATACTATACACCAAATTCAATGGTTCCAGGAGTTGCAGATGGTCTGTTTTCAGGATGGAGAAAGTCTAATGCTGATCTAGGCTTCCAACCCAATTGCAGCTCACTCGGAGAGACACCACTGGTGCTGTGAACTGCGTTATTGTATAGGCTGGCGATGAGAGGTAGTTTTTCATCCCTGTCATCCTGGCTGGGCTTGATGTAATGTAGCAGCAGGCGCTTTACCACGCGGTTCATCTGCTTTGCTTGGCCATTGGCCGGGATGATTCCTTGGAGTCATTTGGAGTTGGCTGTTCATCTGCTTAGCTGCTTTCTTCCACATTTCCCTGGTAAAACAAGCATCTCGATCTCTAACAGCAGTCCAAAATCCCGCACCCAGTCATCCATGAATAACTCGATGTTGTCTCAGGCATGGGAACTAGTCTAGCATACTTGGTGAAGCGGTCTGCAATGACAAAAATATGTCTCTTGCCGCTCTTGCTGGTCGCGAGGGTATCCATGAAGTCCATGGAAACACTAGGCAAGGGCTTCATCAACCCAAGCGGTGCTCGAGTTCTCGGCTTGTCCCGTTGACAAACTTGACAAGCTTGTACGTATCGCTTCGCATCGTCAAGCATAGACGACCACCAAAAATGTTGTACCAGATTTGCACAAGTCTTTTTGTGAACGAAATGTCCTGTCGCATGATGACATTCTCCTAAAAATAAACTACGTAATGACTCACTTGGCGCACACACAATCTTTCAAACCGTGCCTTCTCAAGAAAGAGTGACCCATCTACCATCACAAACTCGTCAGATGTGGCCTTGTCTCTGGCCTCAAGCTTGTGTTTGATGTCCATCATGATGAGGGCTTCCATGTAGGTGTCCGCCAATGATCGAGTCAGCTCATCAGATAGGCCAAACTCAATAATCAGCGCACCTAGGTAATCCGCCCTTCGAGAAAGTGCGTCAACAACTTTATTATACTCTCCCTTCACATAGTCAAACTTGTAGTCATATTGATCTATGACTTCAATCCAACGTTTGAGTGTGTCGGATAGAACAAGTTGCGTCTTAATCCACTTGAGAGTCTGATGGTCGGTCCTCAAAAAAAAAAACTCTCCAAAAGATAGTGACTCCAATTGATTAGAGCTTTGTACAGCACATAGAGTTCCCTCTCATAGGTGGACTTCGTTAATTTCTTCAATGGCATCTTCTTACTTATGTACTAGACCGGCCTCAACTTCTTCCCTTGCTATTGAGCCATAAGTGCGCCAATGTCGTATTGGCTTGCATAAGTGGTTACAATAAACGGCTTCTCAGGATCATGGATCGTGAGAACTTCATGATGCATGAGAGCATACTTAATTGCTTGAAGGCTCTCTCACATTCGCTGGTTTATTCCCATGGCGTGTCAAGGCGAGTTACGTCTGCCAAAGGGGGCTACCGTACTATAATTCTTCACAAAATCGCGGTTGTAGCCCATCATCGCTAAGGACTGGACCTCGGTCACAGACCGAGGTCGTGGCCAATCACGAATGCTAGCCACCTTCGCATCTTCCGACCTAATTTCTTCAGCGGATACCTCATAGCCTAGTTCCTTCCGACCTAATTCCTTCCACGAATACCTCATACTCCGGCCTAATTCCTTTCGGCCAATCACAACCGAACTCGCATTTCTAAGTTTATATTTACAAAAGATTTTAATTTCACAATTACTAAGTCACCGGTTACTCAAAATCATGGCTATTCTGTTGAGTTTTCCTGTTTTACAATTGTTATATCATTGTCAATATTCAACAGTCAATTGTTTGACTATAATAATAGGCAGGAGTCCAAGCACAAGATCAACGTGTTGTGCATGCTCCTCAATAGGCTTACTAAAGATAAGTATATCGTGGAGGTACAAGACGAATATTCATGACATGCTGGAATATACCCAACACATTGCAAAGACCAAAAGGCATCACCACAAACTCGTAACAGACCATACCTGGTCTGAAAACCATTTTTTTTTTAATCCTCTGGTCTCATGGTAATCTGATGGTCGCCAGATTTTAAGCCAAATGTTTGGCGTACACACATGTGATTGGTTGCTTTGTTAACCAAGCAGATTAATTAATAGTTTTTTATTTTATTTCTTTGTTTTTTTATGTTTTTGCTTGTGTTTTGTTTAGGTTTTTCGGTTAAAGAAGTCTGGGAGAAGGTTATTAGTTTATTAATTGGGGAGAGTTATTATTGAGCCACCGTAGAACCTTGTAAGGTCCACTTGTGAATGGTTGGTAGTTCGTACGGGTGCATGAGTATTTTGTATGCGATGCCAAGTAATCTGTGTCTTTGGAATCTGTTTTGTTTTAGTGCACAAATGGTTCGTTTTATTTCCTTTGCTGCATGTTCGGGTTCTGATTCGATTGTCATAATGATGTATATATACATGTTTTATAGAAAGAATATTTGTGACTCAAAAAAATTATGAGATCGTATCTAAGCGTATACGTGATAATAATAACAATTTTTGCGGGATCTTATAATTTTTTTCATAGGATGGCACCATGTGAAGAGTGAGAATCTATTATAATAGAGTGTTCAGTGGTCAATGCGTACGTGGCACCAAGCGTGGAGGGAAAAAAAGTAAGATAAGGGGGGCATATCCAATTGAGATAACCGATTTGTCGAAAACGTGGACTCAAATCTATTGCAGACATGACGAAACAGTCTTATTGTGCCTGACCATTTTTGTGTAGCATGTCATCCACAAGGGGCGATCCTAGGAAATAGTTTTTGCGCTTATATTATCTTATTCGTATAAAGAGCTTGTTATTAGTGCAGCGCAAGTTAGGTAGGCAAGCAAAGATATTGTTTTGAAAATATTAGACCAAAAAACAGGGAAATAATGTTGATTCCATAAAGGAATAATCACGCTTATCAAAAGAAACGACAGGGAAATGATGTCAATTATGTCATAACCTATCTGCTAATAAGAAAACGAGCTCAGATAATTAGACCGAAGTTAACAACTTATGGCTCCTTATTAGCGGAGGACGAAACTTCTAAAATAGGATAAGAAGGCAGAATCCATCGTTGTAGTATAGATTTTAAAAAAAAATAGCTCCACCAAGGCGTTAGAAAGAGCGAGTATCAACAGAGAGTCATGGATTTGTATTCCATATCTTATAGGATGGCAATAATGTTTTTACAAATCTTAATCGACCTATCAACAAAATCATTAGTCAGATTGCAGGAAAGTAATTACTAAATTTCAGTCTTGGGGTTATTGATATGTTTTTGAAGAAAAACAGATGCACAGGTGGGTAGAAAAATTATAAAAGGTGTTAATTTAAGGAGATTATACCTTACCTATCTCTTTTGTTTTGAAATTCTTGTGTACGTCGTTAGAGGGCAATTCATATACGTGAGTATGTTCTCCATGTTGCATGTCTTTTGTCGGTAAAGAGTAATGTAGGATCAACATTCAGATATCAATATCATCGGAATGTAATTGTTAGAATAGGCTTTCTTACTTCTAGCGAATCACTATAATGTAGTTCGAAGAAGTCGGGCAGCTCAGTTGGACAGCGATCGAAGGGAGAATGAGATCATCTTATCATTAGGTATACTCATAGCAAAGATTGTCGGTTATAGCGAGGAACAAACTTTTATGGTGTTTTGCTTAGTAATAGTACCGATCATCGCGTCCTGACATTTTCATGAAAAACCATTGAAGGGATCAGACGATCTTATGCGCAAATCTTGAATAACTTGTTGTGTAATGACCAATACGTTGATTTGCATAAAATCTAGTTCTTGAGGAGATCTGGTGACTCTATGCGTATCGGTAACATTAATCATAGCATTAGTGTCTTACATAATTATAACAATAATAAAAAAATAATAATAACAAAAAAATAATAAAAAAATAACAAAAGGAACCGTTCATAACATCATGCAGTAGATGAGAAGTAGGGCAGTTGTGTATAGTCAGTTGAGAATTATCCTACATATCACGTGGAGTATAGGTCATATTCCGATGAGGGATATACAACAGGTTTTTTTGTATGTACTACGTAAATTATCCCATAGCGTTCAGGGATTTGGGTTATAAGTATAGCATCTCCTAGGTGGGATTGTAAAGGCTTAATGAAAGACAAAATTAGGGGACCAAACTCCGGTGATTAGCCACCATTAACATGTAACTTGATGTAAGACATGCAGCGGTGAATATGAAAAAAAATCATGTCGTAAGGTGTAGTGGTGCGTCATTTCTTAACAAGGTTGATTATCCAGGATTTTCTACAGATGGAGGACATAAGTGTAACCATTCGAATTTGGATTGCAAAGATAAACTGAGTGGCAAATTTAGAGAATCGGTCGTCATCATCAGAAAGCCAGAGTATACAGGACGGGTGATTATCGCCCAAGATGTTAAAATTCGGCCGTGTTTGAATTTGCAGAGTGCTATGGATATATACTGCTAGTAGCATATTTACAAGACGATTTTGTAGGTGAATATATTAAGGCTGTTTAGCAATCATGTGTCCAGTCAGAGATGCGGCTAGTGAAGCAAGTATGCGGGATAAATGAGTATATCATGGTTTTCAATTCTTTAGTTATCTGTAGCAGTAGTATGAACTTATATGTAGTAATTTGTATGTATCAGAGCGGAGTCATTCGTGTTGTGTATATGCAGGGTGAAAGGGCGGGGAAGGGGGATGGGGGAGGGGTTGGGGGTGAGGTACTGTTAGTATGTTGTCCTGTACATGGGTAAGGATCACAAAAGATCACTTACGTATCAGCAGGGGAATCGACCCCAACTTAGCAACAGGATATAATATCCGGAAGTGTGTGTAGTGGGTGTGTAGAACACGGCTTCCCCATATACAATGGGGAACCAGAGCATGCATCTATCCAATCGTAAAATAGTGCAAGTTAGCAGCAGGCATAACACAACATGGGTTGAGAGACGAAGAATTTTGATTATGTCATCAACTCCATAACAGGAGAATGCATGTTAGTTTTGAAGGATTAATCAAGAGGGGTGCACATTAGAGGTGAGGCTGATGTTAGAGATGGTTGTTGAAGATAGGCATAGGGGGGGTGCACGCCGTGAAGCGCGTTTTTCGCTGCTTAGCACCCATAGCAGCTCATCAGAGGGACAACCTCTAGCTCCCGTCAGGGGGTTCTATGTGAGTGTTAGTAGTAATGAAAGGGTTCGAGGCGGGAGGGAGACGATAGGTCTTTTGTGCCTTAGGCAGACACAAGGTGGTAAGAGTATGTAGAACCATACCTGAGTGCGAAGCACTTGTGCGGAGGACGACGTGTCTTCGATGGTTGCCATCGGGTCCTCTAGAGATCAGTTGCCACATGTCATTGTTCGTAGCACCGAGGACGCGCCCTCCATTGCACAGTTAGAAATGCACGTCTACTCAGGAATGTGTCTGGTACAACAAATGGGCAGGACCACGCTATTGGGAGAGCGTTACGTGCTTTGCAGAGTGCGAGCAGGGATTCGGTTAGAGGAATACCAATGCAGCCTGAAGCACGAATATGCATAGCAGGAAGTGCTTGTAGAGCTGCTAGTGCAAGTAGTATATAAGGTCGAGTTCCCGACGAAAATGTATATAGGAGATGCCGGGTAGCCAGGCAGCGTTCATGCAAAAGGTAGATCGTGTATTTCATAAATAGAAGGGGGAGCGTAGCGTATATTTGTGTTGGAGAGGGATGCATTCGTTATGGTCATGGGTATGGTCATGGGTATGGTCATGGGTATGGTAGCGTATGTTTTTTTAGGGAATGGTTCTGTATGTAGCTTTGTTTTAGTAGGAGGGGGGTTTTGTGAGTAATCTTGTCTCGCTCATGCAGTGTAGCCATGTTTTTTTAGAAAGGAAGGAAGTCAGCGGTGGTACGAGGGGTCTTATGTTGTCATGTCATTTAGTTTAGTTTGTCCTATGTAACATTGGTTTGTAGGCTGTGGCATGTGTTCTCAGATTGTAGGACAATGACGTGTGGTCACATGTTTTTGGCGTTATTTGATGGTTGTCGTATCGAAGAAATGTTGGGGATAATTCTGTTTGGATGCGTCGTTTCCGAGTTTATTTTGTCCTATGTTGCCGTGATTTGCAGATTATCGTGTGCGCTCTCAGATCGTAGGATAGGGACATGTGTGAACATATGTTTTTGGCGGTATTTGTGTGTGATTTGAAGGTTGTCGTATTAAAAAATGGCGGTGAGAACTTTGTTTGGATGCATTGTTTCAGTTTGGTGGGTTGGGTGGCGGCCAGGTGAACGAGACAAGCTCTCAGTATGTTGTATTGGTGTATCAGTTTAAGGATTGTTGTTTTGTTTATGTATTTAATTTTGTATCTCATAACTTGTTATATTAGGATATATGTCTTTCCATATTATGTAAATATACGACAAAGGTGTTGCTTAAGAATGTGTCTGGTAGTTCAGTGGAAACACTTCGAATTAGTTTTGTTTAATTATTATTTTTTATGATTTTTTTTTTATTATTTTTTTTTAATTTTTTTTTTACAGTTTTTTTTTTAATTATTATTTTTATTTTGTAACTAGGCTACCAGTCGGGCTTGTGTCAGTGTCACCCCATTTTCCCGGGCGGCCCGGCCGTGCAAGGATCAGGGGAGGTCCCAACCTAAAATAAATAAATAAAAAAATCCAAAAACTTCAAAAAAAAAAAAAACTATGTTATGTAGAAAAATAAATTGAGCAACTTTGCCTCAGGGTTGTATCGAAAATCCTTACCAAATTTAAAACAAAATTTAAAATTAAAAAATAATTTCTATTTTTTATTTTCTTATATCTTTTTGGCCCAGCCGGGCAAGTGGACTTGGCCCACTCGGGTAGCCTAGTTTTTAAATTATTTTTATTTTTGATTTTTTGTAATTATTTTTTATTTTTATTATTATTATTATTCTTATCCTACCCCTTAAGCAGCATTGGCCGCGGGGGGAGGCTAGTGCTCCGCTGCGCGCCGGAATGGGGTTGAAGTTTTGATGCGGGCCGGCGGATGAAGGCGATCAAGGGAGGGGGGGCTTGCAGAGCGGTGCGCGCACCGAATTGTTCACAGCGCGCCAGAAAATGAGAGAGCGCGCCCATGAGGCCCAGTGGCAGCGGGCGTTAATGCAAGGGAATATCTCGAAGTGCTTGTCGTCGGATAGCAAAAAAGTGTCGTTTTGTGGCCCGCCCCTTTTTTTTTAATTCTGTTTCCTTTTTTTTTTTCCCTTTTTTTTTTTTTTTTTTTTTTTTTTTTTTTTTTCTTTTTTTTTTTTTTTTTTTTTTTTCTTTTTTTTTTTCATTTTTATTTTTCGCGATTTCGTTTTGGCGTTTTCGCGCGGGCAGCGACAAAACAAAAGAGGCGGCAGTCACTCACACGCACACCGCCCTCCCACCCATCCACCCACCCGCACGCACACACACACCGCTGCCCACCCATCCACCCACCCGCATGCACGCACACACACACACACACCGCCCGCCCACCCACATGGATGCACGCATGCAGACACACCCACCCACACCCACACTAATATATGTTAGAGTATTAGTATTTCAAGCTTGCTCACAGTGGTTGTGGTCAGGTCGGGGTTTGAACCCCCGCACAGATTTTGAAATACCCAATTGCTCGATCAGATAACCACTCTCGTGGACTGGGTCCCTGTCTGCTTTTGGGGACTGCTTTCTTTTGAAGTGTATCCGACGTCAGGTTGCTGGCACGTCAGGATGTGCCTGTGTCCGAACCCTAACGTTGCTGGCACGTCAGGGGTTTACTGTTTTGGTAGTTTTGGTTGCAGGCATACTTTCTTAGCGGCCTTGGTGCGGGTTTATGTGTTGTGAAGCAAGATCTCGACATAATGTTCATGATTGACTAGCCTTTCTGCCCTTTTATGTGCGGGCATTGCCCGCATCGCCCGCACCGTGGGCGCTAAGCTAATTATTGTTATTACTAGCTAAGCGCCCGCGGTGAGGGCGGTGCGGGCCACGCCCGCAGAAATAAGAGTAACTGGCTACGAAGTCCGAGTTTAATTCACGAAAAAAAGTGACAAAAAAAAAAAAAAGCAAGAGGAAGGGCGAGTAGAGACAGAGATAGACAAAGAAAGAGAAAAAAAAAAGAAAAAGATAGAGATATATATAGAGAGAGAGAGATAGAGAGAGAGAGAGAGAGAGAGGAGCAACGAAAGAGCAAAAAATAAACGAACACGGGTATACTTTCTTAGCGGCCTCGGTGCGGGTTTGTGTGTTGTGAAGCAAGATCTCGGCAGAATGTTCATGATTGATCAGCCTTTCTGCTCTTTTGTGTGCGGGCATTGCCCGCATCGCCCGCACCGCAGGCGCTAAGCTAGTTATTATTATTACTAGCTAAGCGTCCGCGTGCGGGCGGTGCGGGCCATGCCTGCAAAAATAAGAGTAACTAGCTACGGAGTCCGAGTTTAATTCATGAAAAAAAGTGACAAAAAAAAAAAAAGCAAGAGAAAGGGCGAGTAGAGATAAAGATAGACAAAGAAAGAGGAAAAAAAAGAAAAAGATAGAGATAGTGAGATAGAGATAGAGAGATAGATAGATAGATAGAAAAAAAATAGATTGATAGAGAGAGAGAGAGAGGAGCAACGAAGAAGAAAATAATAAAAGAAAACGAACACGAGTATAAAAATAAAAAAAAATTGATATAAAGATTTTTCGTTTAATTTAAGTAAGCAAGTGGCCACAGTATGATCAAGGCACAATTATCGCGTAGTGGAATATTGACTTAAACATGCGAAATAATATTTCATGAAAATTATTTAAGGTTTTTTTTTCTCTCTCTCTCTCTCTCTCTCTCTCTCTCTCCCCATACATTTGTCTTTCCGTTCCCATCTCTCTTGTAGGGGCAATTACGTAACTGAAACCGAAGACGACCATCTAAAAATTTGTCGTTTAGGCAACGTCTGGACAACCGCCCAATCAACATCTTTATCTTCCTATCTCTTTTATAAGACTAATCAACTTCCTTCACTGAAACGATACTCTTGCAACACCTCATGAACAGAAACTCGTTGCAACACTTTGTGATGATACTCCTCGAAAGTTCTGAATCGAGCATGTCTTTGCCGATTGTAATCGAGATGAATTGCAGCATCCGCACATCTCCAAGTGTTCATATTCGTATTCAATTTTTCAGGTGCTTCCGCAATATCTTGCACCCTGTGAGAACTGTCAAGATAGGACAGGTGTGCAAGTGTCTTTTTGGGACCAATAAATKCAACAGAGTCATACATGGTAATGTTAAAATTAGAAGAACTTGGTTGTTCCAATGGTCCTGTATGAACATGCAGATGGTCTTTTGATGGCGTATGAGCGGGCACAACACAACTGACAGGAGACGAAGTAGTAGTAGTGGCCGGCAAAGCAGAAACAACAACAGAAGTAGTGACAATCGGCGTTGACATATTGGAGGGTGGAGCATAATCCGCATGATGTTGAAAATTTTGAGGAGATGCTGCTTGAAGAGGGAGTCTATGGACTGGAGCGGAATGAGGAGTGAAAGAAGGAACCACGGGAGGAATCCTTTTAAGAAGCTGCTGTATCCGTGCATATTTGTGAAAGGGTTAGGGAATGGTCCCTTTCGTCGGACAACGTGGCAAATCAAATGTCATCCTAGTAATCTCCTCATTAGAGAGAGTCGTGAACTCATCGCTCAAAAGTGATTGCAATATGAAAGAAGCCTCCAAATTCGAAACATTCAACGGGTCTGAGGAGAAGGGAATCGTCGTTCCAACCGCATATCAGTGAGTTTGTTTTTTTTCCACTCGATGAAGTTTTTCCATATTCGTCCATCTTTTACGACTGTGACACTTTTGACAAACATTTCAAAAAGCACCTCAGTCAAGACATTTTGGATGTCAACCTTCTTCACGTCGTCAAACCATCTAGCAAGGTAAGCGCGCGGATTTGGAGTGCGGATTGTGGGTGCATCGTTATCATCGGGCACCACAATAACCCTCGGAGGATTTTGCGGTTACGATGTGGCGCAAACATCTCTTTCGCGTGCACTACGTTGAGATTGCAAACACGAATCATGAACACGTGCATGTCCAACGACCCGTGCACAAAACTTAAGAGATGCAAGTGTATCATCAGGGAGTGATTCAGCGCTTTCATAATCCGAGTTTCCGTTTCATCAACAACAGGTTGTTGTCCCACCTGATTATCAGCCAAGGTAGGATCCGGCAATTCGGGGAATCCAAAATATTAGTTTTCGCACCACGACTCTTTCTCCTCTTGAATGTACATTCAACACAATCTTCTTTTGAATCGCCCGTAATGTTACTATCCACATCATCGGCAAATCTTAAGGTTAATAGGCCTACCTGACTGACCTCTACGCGAACTATCCCCATGAACACGACAATCGTCACCACCCCCATCCACAATCATGTTCTCTACATCATCAAGGGTATTCTCTTGCGAACATCGATGTTCAACCTCACCAAGAACAGAATGATCGTCCCGAGGATGTTCACTTCCAAGATTCACCGACCTCTCATCATTTTCACTTTTCTTCGACCTCTCCGAATGTTAGGCTCCAACTTTTGACGTAACATTCGTATCATATTGAGTGGTATTGCTGGTTCCCATTGCTTTCCTCTTAGCACGAGTGTCGCACTTATGTGGCATTCAGGAGTCGCCTGCAAAGAAGGAATATGACAAAATTATTTGAAATGTCAAGGCTCGATGAAAAAAAAAAAAAAGACTTATCCAAAAAGTTCATGATATACAATATTCTTCGTTAAAAAATTCTTATCAGGCAACGCAACACGGATGTTGTTAGGATGGTTAACACGAGACAAAGCAACGTACAGTTGGTTATGTGCAAAAACTGGTTTGCGTAGCCAAACCCCGGCACGTGATACGGTTTGTCCTTGCGACTTGTTAATCGTTACAGCAAAAGCAAGACGGATTGGAAATTGCCTCCTCAACCATTTGAACCCAATTGTCTCACCATCGCTTGTCAGATCAATCTTGGGGATCAGTGATCAGTGTGTTTTACCCGTGTGCATTATTGTCACTCCCAACAAATCATCATTAACGATTTTTTTTAAAATTATCCTTGTACAATTGCAAAGTCTTTGCCTCGGTGACAAATTCCACAAAAGCATCACAGACGCACCATTTTTTAAGTGCAGTTTGTGAGGTGAAAGGCCAGATTCGTAGAGAGAGTTTAAGAACTCCCGCTCAATACCAATCCCAGTATCATCCGAATCAGGATAATCAACAGTAAAAAGGTCACGCACCTCCCCAGGGAAGTCGTCAAGAACACGGATGTTAACAAAATCGGCATCGTCATTAGTAGGGCATGAAATTAATCGATGCAAGAAATATGCGGCATCCCCCACATGGTGGGACACATCATTGAACGTCCATGAAATCAACTCATCAATTGGTTTATCCGTACAAATCTCACGTGGCAATCTGACTGCAGCAGGTTCATTAGAAACAACACGAGGATGGTCACCATTCCCAATGCGCATCAAAAAGTAAACACACATTCGTGTCATTTCATCATTCCCTAAGCTTAAGGTTCGCATATTTTTGGTGAGTTGATGAACCTTAAAAAGTTTCCACAAAGGAGACATTTTCATGAACGCAACAATTTGTTGCGCTCGCGATCCGTGTTTCACAACAGGCAAAACCTGTCTAAAATCCCCAGGGAGAAGAACAATTTTTCCACTTAACGGCTCGTCATTGTTACAGAGGTACCGAAACGTAATGTCAAAAGTTTCCAAGTGGAACTTGTTACTCATCGACCCCTCGTCAAAAAAATCGTCGCTATGCCACTGGACGCGACGGCCAGTGCAATGGCATAACGTGACCTGATGTCCACCAAAATCGTTTCAATGCAAAAAGTATTTCCTGTTCTAGTCGGTGCATCGACAAAAGCACGCAACGGTGTTTTCTCTTGCACAGCCCGAACAACTCTTTCCACCAACACTCGTTGACGTGGGCGAAGACGTCGAAAATTAGAGTCGTATTTGCGTTGCATTTGAATCGGATCATGCGACAACTCATCGTTTAGAATTGAGGATACCATTCTGTTCTCGTAATGTCTAGTTATGTTCTCAGCAATTGTTTCACTGTCGGGTGTTGGAAAATAAAGACAAAACTGACGGATGTTTTTTCCAGACTTTTGCAAAATATGGTCAAGATGGAATAACACTAATGATTGCAAAATGTTCGGGGAAACAATTTCATTGTCTGCGCCATACTGAAAATCATCACATATCTTATTCCAATGATGTTCGAAGAAACGGACCGGATTGTTCACTAGACCAAACGAGAGAACCATAACAAATATTTTACGAACTTCTTCAGGCATGTAATGCGCAGCGACTGTGTCTATGCATTGATCGTATGCATCGTCTGTTTGCAAAAGGCACCATCGAAGACACACGGATCGGAAAGAATCGTATTCGAGTTCGTCCACAGTACGAATTTCGACAAAAGAGCGCAGCCCACGAGAATGTTCATGGTTTAGCAACACGCGCAGATAGAATCGTTCCCCTTCCGTGATCCTCACGTGATGCAACCGAGATATCTTTTCGAAGGGACAATCGTGAAGATCACACTTTCTTCGGTTCCACTTCTTATGTTTTTATCCCGTACATGAGTATTCACGATTTTTGCGTACAGAGGAAACTCCTCTTTAGGAACACCTTCATTCAAAGAGTTTGCTTCATCCATGTCGTCAATTTCGTTTTCGGGGGCCCATGCGAAACAATGTCATGCTCGGTGTCAGGTTCAAATTGCACTTTTTTCATGTTTTCGAGATGCACGGGCAATCTTTCGCCCGAGGATCATTGGTCCGCAACATCGAACTCAAATAGACGCCAGCATGCTTCGCATGCACCAACAACACGCATGTTTTGATACAATTTGACTTCGTCGGTAGATGCATTATTATCTTACTCGCAAACCATAGCACGATCACATCCTTTGTACAGGTACTTATACACGTACTTGCATGCCTTGATGTCAACACAATACTCAACATTCAAGTGGTAATTAAACCTCATCAGCTAGTGCGGGTTATACGGGACCACACGCCGATTGTCGTAAATGACACAATTTTGAACAATCGTAAAACCACTGTCACTTGGTTTCCTTCTCCTATACGAAGGGTACGTTTTTGTCTTTGAATGTTATTGTGTGCAGGTAAGTTAAGGAAATCTACCCTTTGATCAATCGCATCGTTCAAACGTTGAGGATCGTGCAAGTATAGTTGCACAAACTGAGGACGTTCCCCTTCCTCGACAGCCAATGCACCGACACGATGAAAGATTAGACCTTGAGCCCGAAGTTGGCCCCGGAATCCTTGAACATCATCGCTCGGTTGCTTCAACCGTAAGGATGCGAGGGATAAACTATTATTAATCATCCTCGCATTGCTTCGAATGAATCGATCGTCGAAAGTTTGAGACGTCCAAAGGGAAAGAATCTCATGCTCCGGGGAGCCTTCGCAAGACCATTCGCATAAAGGACAGCGTTTTGTACCTTTTCGGCAATATACTTTGTCCATTTTTTTTCATGATGCCACAATTTAGCACCACAATGCTTACACGGATCTCGACCGCCAATGTCGAATGTTTCAACAGTGCTAGCATTCCCAAGAATCGCCACAGTGTTCTCAACTGCTGCATACGTTATTGCCGCGGGTGCCGATGGGAGGGCATTAAGATCAGGACCCGGAATATCACGTGAATCATTCATTTCTCCTCGCGCTTATCCGATTCACTATCTTCCCGATTGTTCGTTGAATTTCTATTTCTCACGGACGGATTCTGCGATTGCCTCGCTCGTGATGAGAGACTATGTGACTGCTTCGCCCGAGAAGAACAACTCCGCGATTGTCTCGCAGGAGAAGATGCACTCCTCGATTGCACAGAGCCGCTCGCTCGAATCCCTCGAAGGATATTCATAACGAACAAATTTCGCCTCACACCCCACGCAAAATGACTATGAGCAGGCACATCTTCTTTCTTCCTATGATTCTTAAGCCCAACATGAAAGTTAGCTCGTCGTATTTGGCTTTTCCTTCGTTTTGAAATTAGACGCGATGTAGAACATGGTTCATTCACATTCATTGTATCGACTTGTTCCCTTTCTCCATCAGCCTTTACAATACTTTCGCACTTCCATCATAGCCTGTACCGGGGAAGCATTCGCTAGGGGTAAGCTTATGTGGAACTCGAGACATTTGGAGAGAAGAGAGGTAATGTGAGGTTAGTATGTTGTTCTGCATAAAGTTAAGCAACGTGGAAGGACGGTGGGCAAGACATCAGGTCGGTCAGCAGGGGAGTTGACCCCTGCTCAACAACAGGATAATGTATCCGAGTGTGTGTGTAATGGGTGTGTATAACACGACAGCCCCATAATCATGGGGAACCAGACCATCCTTCAGTCCAAACATAGCATCACGTAGTGTTAGCTGCAGGCTTAACATAGCACAGGCTAGGGGGGAGAGAAGAGAGGTAATGTAAGGTTAGTATGTTGTTCCGCATAAAGTTAAAGAACGTGGAAGGACGTTGGGCAAGACATCAGGTCGGTGAACAGGGGAGTCGACCCCTGCTCAGCAACAGGATAATGTATCCGGGTGTGTGTGTAATGGGTGTGTATAACACGGCAGCCCCATAATCATGGGGAACCAGACCATCCTTCGGTCCAAAAGTAGCATCACGTAGTGGTAGCTGCAGGCTTAACATAGCACATGTTAGGGGGAAGGGTTATCCCATAGTCATCAACTCAATAGGAAAGTGGAGGATTAATTAGGGGGCAGGAGATTAGGGTGTTAGAAAGAGCGGGGAGCAACGATGGCATAACCATCAAGGTTGGTGTAGTGACCCATAGAGGAGGGATGACACATCCCTTCATACGCTTTTTGGCGCTTGCTCCCATCAAGGCTCATTGGAAGGTGAGGTGTTCCCATGCGCCCGGCTAAGATACGCATGGAATACCACGATGCAAAGGCCGTTAAGGCAAAACACAGTGAGGCAGATGACGACGAGGTAAGAAGGCACTTGACAACAAGAGGTTGCAAGTCACATAGGGTGGAGGACATGGGGGAGGAGGGCGGGCAGGTAACCAACACAAAGCAAGAAGCGAAAAAGGGTACTGATACCAAGTTGGAAAAACGGGGAACGAACAAAATAAAACAAACAAACGCTGTTGATGACAGACTGTTTCGTCGGAGTTGCACCGACTCATCAGGAGGTTGAACCCTCGACAATCTGCGGAATCCCCGTATTTGATGGTTTGGGTCATGAACCCTTTGACCCTTGTTGAGGGCAGACTGTCCCCAAGAGGAACATAGCAGCGGGCAGCAACCCTGTGAAGCACCAGGCAACACAGTAGAGGCAACACGGCTGCACAACGCCAAAAACAACTGCAAGGAATGACATGGCACGCAGCGCAGCAGCCGTGTAGTGAAGCACAAGGCAACACAAGCAAGGCAACAGCACTGCAGGGGACGAGAGGGCGAGTAAACCAGCAGCTGGGCAACCGTGGAGCGGAGCACAAGGCACCAGCAACCAGGCAACCAACCTACAGGGCACACAAGCGGCAAGCACGGAAGGCACGGCCAACGGATGAGCAGCACGGCAACGGAGCAATGAAGCGCAAGGCAACACCAACAACACGGCCACACCGCACAGCGAACACATCAACCCGCAAAGAACCACACACGAAGTAAGCGGGACAGACAGCAAGGCAGCGGCGGAGCGCAGACGAGGACGTCTTTACATCCAACACGGACCAAAGCAGCACATGAGCTACTCATATCACGATTGAACCCCGCAGACTGTTGGTTCCCACCACCCACTGAGCCAGGGAGTCACTCCGACGAACATCCATCATCACCGACAGGCAACACAGACATCCCGAACCGAGCAGCCCCCATAAGATTGCAGTAGGCACTCCAAACGAGGAACCACCGACTGTTTGACACTACTTAAGGGTGCTCAGTTGGGTAAGAACAAATACTTGGAAAAAATCGGAGGGAGGACAGACAACAAGAGGAAAACAGACAAACATAAAAATTGATTGTGTGTGTGTGTGTGTGTGTGAGAGAGAGAGAGAGAGAGAGAGAGAGAGAGAGAGTTTTCCAGCCATGCACACAGAGAGATAAAGAGAGGCTACTTCCACCGATGGGATGAGCAAAATCTGAATGAATCAGACACACACACACACACACACACACACACACACACACACACACACACACACACACACGCGCGTGTAGTAGTGTATATGTCGATGTTCTAGCGGTAGATTCATTCCATTTTGCTCATACTATCGATGAAAGTACCCTCTCTCTCTCTCACACACACGCACCCACATAGTGTCACACACACACACATACAGAGAGTGAGAGAGAGAATGTCTCCTTTTTTTGGGGGGCGAGAGAGAGAGTCTCTTTTTTTTTTTGGGGGGGGGGGTTAATTTTTGAAATACCCCCATAAGTTGAGATATATGTCAAAATGTCCTTGGAAAATATGGGCTCAGTGGAATGGCCTTTTGGACTGACATGTTTGTGTTATGCCCCTGCCAGGTGGGTGTGACAAATTATCTTGGCCTTTTACAATTGCACCTATGAAAAGTTGGCAACTGCCGGGGCATTTTGCAAAGTTGGGCAGCGTCTAGTAGGGGTACATTTCAAAGATGAGGTCCAACTGATGGCTGGGGTGTTTCGCAAAATGCTTTTGTCATCGTCCCACACTGCGGCGGGTCCACTTGTTTTGCTAAAAGAAGCAAGGTTGTGATAGTCGATGTTGGCCTCGCTGGCCAACATGTTCTTGATGTCTGTAGGCATACGTCTTAAGTACATGGTCATCAAGACCTATGGATCGTAGCGCACTCCCAGAACAACGATGAGCCGTTCTACAACATTAGTTAGATCGCGTGCAGACTTGTACTTCTTCGTATCAAGTCTGGCCAACGCGTCAGTGGCCTGCTGAGCCTATTGTGGGTTGTGCCACCGCGTCTCCAGTAAATCCATAAAGGATTCTAATGTTTGGGTACTAACCCGATGGTTCATTCTCCTACCATAGCCCATAGATGCAATTAACCCATCCAACCATCTTGCTGCCAAACCCTCAAGGTAAGAGGCAACTGTAATCACTTCCTCTTCTTGCAGTGTGTGCTTGGCCCTCACCCGCACACTGGAACTGTCCTTAACCAAGTATCTAGGGCCTCATCCTTCTTGTCTCTAGAGAAAGTCTGAGTTGGTTTCAGTGGAGTCTTTGGGAACCAATGTTGTTGTGATCCAAATGGAACCTGTTGCTGTACTGGACTGGTTGCTGCCCTGTAGCAGTAGTAGCTGGAATTGAGGATGAAGAAGTAGCTGTCTGTGTAGCTACTGCTGACGTACCACCTGGTGGGACACCAAACTGAGAAACAAAGGGGCCTGTCATCGTCGGAAATGGGGACGGTGATGGTAAAACTGCTCGGATCCTAACACTAGGCTAGGGACTGGTCTTACCTTTCCCTGCATGGCATCAACTATTTGGTCAAGGGTCGACTGGATGTCATCTAGTTTGCTGTCCATGTACAGCATACCCTCCTTGAGCACCTTGCTCATGTCATCAAGGACAGAGTCATTTAGCCCTTCTAATGCAACCTTATCTGCCTCTTTGCTCTCCGATCTAGCTTTTCTACTTCTTGGTTTTCTCTCTTTGTCGGTAGCATCCCTGAGTTCTTTCTCTAGCCGTAAGCAGAGTAATTCTACATGCTCGATCTCTGTATCCTCTCTCGTGGGTGGAGGTGGTTGGTCGTACTGCAAGCCCTCCATCTACACTCATCCCGGTGGGCGAGACAAAGGATATAGAGTACGTTCCAGACTTCTGCTGACCTTGAGAGGTTGCTGTAGAAGTAGCCATGGCGTCAACACTAGTTGTTGTTGCTGCTAACGCACGTTTTGCTGTTGCTGCTGCCTCCATAGCCCTCTGCAAACTTGTCGACCTTGCCTCGTCTCGGAACCTCGTCTCATCCCTTGGTAATAGGACTGGGAACACTATAGGTCTACGTTGAGTTTCCTGCAGTGTCTGCCTCGGATCGTCAGATGTCCCTTCCTCACTATCGTTACCGTTCATCAGCCAGAGCAGATCGCTATCTACACTCGTGCCCTTTGTGGGTCCTACCAGAACATGTGTCCGACCGAGTTGCAAAAATAAATAAGTAATATTCGGTAAGTCACGCCGGCTATTTAAGTGGTGTCAACAAAATATACACAGACTGAGCAAATGATCTTATTCCTATGTCGATCAGTTTTCAAACAGCAGCGGTAAAAAGAACTGGAAATGGTAGAATGCTACAGTTTTAATCTACAGTTGTCTGTCAGGTCTCAGCAGTCCGTAACACCTCAACTTATCAAAAATAAAAATAAATCACTTGCACAGAGGCATTCAGATATTGAAGTAATAATTGCGGGAGCTCTGCGTGAACCTAGGGACGCAGGGAACTTACAGGTATAACTTTCTTTCTATGTGTGCCCACTATGCCCCTACCACTACCTCTCTCTAGTCTCAATGCTATGTATGCATGCAACCCTATGATTATTGTTTCTTTTCATAACATAATCAGACAGAGTGAAAGGAATGCATGAATGAACTTCACCCTGTTTGAAGTCACACTTAAGGGATGAACTTGGGGGAAGGTGGGATTAATGTGGTTTTGCATGTGTTTGACAAGGTCAATCAAAGGCTGGGCATCGTTTCTAAGCAGAATGGCCCAGTGTTGTGTTTATTTGGTTGTTTTCTGAAGGACTAGACATGGTTTCTAAGAAGAAAGTTCTAGTTGCTATGTTTATTTTTGAGGTTTGTCTGTCTGATCATGTAAGACCAAGCATTGTTTCTAAGTTGAATTGCTTGGTCGACTTGTTTTCTTTTGGGGTTTCTGAGTGAAGTTGGACATTTTTTCTAAGCAAAATGGTCGAACTTCATGCCTGTTTGTGCTTTTGGAATGGGTTGAGCATTGTTTCCAAGTAGAACGACTCAGTCTTTTGCTCTATTGCGACAGAGAATTATGGTGGAAGGCTAGGCATTGTTTTTTAGCTGAATGGTTTAACCTGAAGCTACACACTAAGGGGAACAAGTATACGTTGAAACTTTGATCTTATTTATATTTGCATGTGAACAAGCAGCTAGACATTGTTTCTAAGCAGAATGATCTAGCTTTGCTAAAAGTATAATTGGAAGTAATTTGGGCAGGCTGAATATTGTGTCTAAGCAGAATGGTTCAGACCACACCCATATCAAGGACAAAGACAGAGGAATATTTCAAACTTGTCTATTAAACAGTTCAAGGTTGACCAGACATTGTTTCTAAGTAGAATGGTCTGGTCACACGCCCAAAGAGGAGGGAAGTAGTTATGTCATCTATTTGTGTATAACCAAGACAGCTAGACATTGTTTCTAAGCAGAATGGTCTAGCACCATGCCATATGGAAGTTAGAGGTAAAGGGTAAATTATCTGAGAGACCAATGAGCTTTTATGTGAAATAAACTTGCGAGATTCGGTGAGGGTACTTACCTTGGTTGTGTGTGTCTGCTTGTGAGTTTGGTTTAAGCTTTTTATCGATTGGTAGTTGCTTTAGATGCTCGCCATGTATTGGAGTAAAAGAAGGTTGTCAAAATTTGTGTTTACAAAGAAGATATGTCTTTACTTTATATACGACTTATTATAAATCTGGGGAGCTTACTTCTACTAGGGGAAGTGCTGTCGAAATTTTTACTAGTTCAGGGAGTCGACAAAATTTGACTTCGTAGGTTTTATTTTTGATTTTGTATTTAGTGTTGTCTAAATTATGAGATGTTACTTTCTCTAGGGGAAGTGTTGTCGGATTTTCCTACATTTGCGGAATTAGTTTATTTTTGGTTAATTTTTTTTTGGCAATCCACCCTGTCTAGGGGAGACGCTGGTCATGAAAATTTTGGCAATCCACCCTATCTAGGGGAGATGCTTGTTATGAAAATTTTGGCAATCCACCCTGTTTAGGGTAGATGCAGGTTATGAAAATTTTAACAATCCACCCTGTCTATGGGAGATGCTGCCGAAATTTTCATCTATTTTTTGTGCTGGCCAGAAATGGGTTTGGGCTTAGTTGATAGAGGTTAAGGTACGTCGTGATATGGGGTTTATCCTCCACACACTTAAGTATAGCTTGGGTACTGGTCTGTGTTGTGTTGCGGGTGGTTTTCTTTCGTTTTGATTCAAGGCTCAACTAGGTTTGGCCGGATCCTACAGGGATCACCAACTTCTGTTATCAATTGATAACAAGTCGGTTTACGACTGAACTCTAATTCATTCTTGCAACTGAACCTAAGGTTTTAGCACCTGTGGTTTGTTTTTTTTTCTTTGGGTTTTTACCCAAACTTTATTTAAATGGTCATTTAAAAAGGACAGAGTGTTTTCTTATTGGGAAGGTTGGACAATGGTTGGGGCTTGTGTGAATAAGGCAAGGGGTGTGAGTGTAGAGAGTGGATGAAGTTGACCTTGTTTAGTGTGTGGTTTGTCGATGTTGAACTTTTGTGTGACTGCATGTATGTTTGTGATTCGAAATCTGAATTTGGATTGTCTGCGATCGTTTGCATATTGGAAGGAAGTCATGATGTGATTGTGAGAATGATCGCCTCATGTCCAATAACCCACTATGGTTACACCTTATGCACTCGTACAATTGATTGATCATGCGCAAGGTTTAACTGAGTTGAATTGAGAGAAAAAAAAAATTCCCTCAAGTCTGCTTGTTGACTTTATTCTGGGGGAACGATAGAGTTTTGGGTAGAAGGGTTAGCGTGTTGCTTGTGGTGCCCCAGACAACTCACCACTACTTCAATTCTCTTCTGCCCTCAACGCCATCTTACCCTGTGCCGCTTTGGGGCACAATAGGGTGTAGAGGATGGCAGAGTGTTCAGTCTGCTTCTGGGCTCGCTAAGGGATTGACCCCTCAATGCGTGCTCTAGCCGACACCTGAGCGTCGAATACTATCTCATATTCCAGAAGGGCTCGCACGGTTATGGGCACCACATAGTACGCCATCATTGCGACTGCGTGTGTATTCATGCAGGCTAGTCGATATGATGAGGCTCTGCGTCGCCGCTCTATTTTATTCGAAGTCTCGCGTGCGACGCCTACTTATTCATGTACCAAAGCGTCATGGGTTGGGCTGAAAAAGGGACTGCGTGATTGAGACAGAGGATTGAATTTATTTTTTTATTTTGTAAGTGTATCGCATGGTTAGACTGGTCGTCCTAGTCGACCAGCGTAGGGTCGCGCCTGTGAGATCAGTGCCCCAAGCGTCGATTCCTGCACGGGTTCGATTAAGGCGTTAATAGTGCGTACCTCGTACGCTATAGCGAACGAGAAACACCCTCGGTTGGGCCACCTCTACAATCACACTCCAGAAGCTTTCACATGTGTTTCGGTAGCTCGACGGGAATATGCCCATCGACAAGATGGTGACAGCTCCCACAGGTGGAGGTAAGTTGTACCTCACATGACCCTATCTTGTCGTAGGGGTTTGCGAGAGGTATGGTTGGCGCACTTGGCCAGAGCGGCGCTGATCAGTTAGAAGTTTTGCTAAATCCTACATGACGCGGCCGGGAGGGTCCCCCTGGGGGACCGATGCGCTCGACAACGCTCCCCTCTACCCGGGAGTGACCCAACAAGCCAGCGTCGAAGTATCCTTACTCCGTAGAAGCTTCGTTGGCGCACCATGTGACCAAGACGTCAGCGCCAGTGTGGTGATATCCGAGCCAGCTTCGACATCAAATGTAAGGAAAATGAGTGAGAGCGATAAACATAAAACCAAATTGCAACATCACGCTGAAGACCAAATAGTCATGTACCAAGCAGGAAGCACAATGCACCGAGATACAAGCCAAATAAGAGCAGTACAATGAACTTAAATGTCAATGTCGGCACTCTCTCGCCACACCAACATTGTATCCAACGTCACTCTTCTCGATTGGCGCTTAGCGCCCTGCCTATCCTACTCAGCACTATACTAGCCTACACTACAAATGTGCAACATGCGTCACGTCCAGCCGAAGCCCAATGTACGTGACGACGCGCCAGTGCAGACTGCCAGCATACACCAGGTACGTGTCTCTTCTCCCCTCTGCCTCACCCTTGTCCCCCCACAGTGTGCATCCCTGACACCCAAAACCACCATCACCATCACCGGCAATGTGCCCCAGCAGCCTCGCTATGGCCGCCGTTCGCCCGCTGCCACTGCAGCGCCCCTCTTCACCTCTTGCGCCGGTGTGCGCCCACTGGCTAGTGCATGCACAACATGCTTTCCATCCGACAAAGCACCAGTGTTACATGCCCAGTTGGGCGATGTACATAATAACCGAGGATCCGCAATGTGATAAAAAGGACTGAATGGACAATGCAGTGCAAGTAGAATCTCAACAAGCAATGTGCATTCCGATACATACAAAATGGAGCTTTTATAGCGCAGGGAAGACCTAGATACAAATCTTGACCTGACCGGGACTGACCTCTTTCACGTAGTATAAGATAGCGAAGCAGAATGCTAGAGTACTAATGACTAGCCTCATCACTGTCACAACACATACCAAATATACATCATATCCATCGCAAGGTGTGAAGGAGCCTGGCGCTATACACAGAAAAGAGGCGTCAGGTCCAGACATACACAAAGGAAGAGGAAGGGATCAGACGAAGAAGAGGAAGGGGGATATGGGAAATTCGTCAACACCAAGTCTCGTTACAAGTCCCAAATAATCCCTCTTCAAAAGGTCTGAAGTCCCATGTCGAGTCTGGAAACAATGTCACCAAGCTCTCTCTCTCGCTCTCTCGTAGTTGGCTGATGCAGTGAAGTCAGATAGCGAGAGGGTGAGAAGGAGATGGTGGACTGAGAAGAGGAAGAAGCAACACTCTCTCTCTCTCTTGTATGCCCAGTACTAACATGTGAAGATGACGCTGTGCTGCAGGTAGTTCGAAGAAGAAGCTGGAGCAACGACACTGCAGGTAAGTATCCCTGGCCTCCGCCCAATCTCTCTCTCTAGTGCTACTCTAGCTATGGCGCGCAACGTTGAAGACTACTACTAACGCTACTAGCGCCCAGCGCTAAAGACTAAGGCTAACACTACTACTACTACTGCAACGCTCCTCCAGAGTGCCGCTGCCGAATCCTGAAGACTATTGACTGCCTCCTGCCTTGCACGTGAAGTGCCTGGGAAGTACCTAGGAGTTACCTCCCAACTACCTGCAGCCTGCAGGGCGGGCCAGTCTTATATAGTGCTGGCCCATCCAGGAGGCTGCTCTTGCCAATGCCAAAACGTGCCAGACCCTTGGGTTGAAGCTCAAACGAAGGTTGTCTTGAAAATAGGCCAAAAATGACCTGAGCTAAAACCCTGGTCTGGTGCCCGAGTTTCAGGGCAGGTCGAACTGACGAGGGCCTGAAAATGGCCCTCAGTTTCAGGCTGAAAATACTCAGGGCCGGAAAGACCCTGATTTAGCCTGAAACGACACAGGGCCTGTAGGCCCTCGTTTTCAGGCTTTCAGGCTGAAACAACAGGGGGCCACGGGGTCTGTAGGCCCTCGTTTTCAGGCTTTCAGGCTGAAAACGACACGGGCTTGGAAATGGCCTGTGTAACCTGTTGCAGGTGCAGCATGTAACAACCCCCCCTGCTTATGAAGTCAAGCCAGGTCGAGGGCGAAGCTGACGATCTGAAGGTGGAACCTGGTCGCGGGTGCGACGTGGAGCCGAAGATACCGGCTTGCCTTTCATAAGTACGCAAAGTGTACCAAGTACTCGGTCGGTTTGTTGTCGTAGCTGTGGTAAATGCAGCCTTTCGGCGGCACAGCACCGGCCTCAAGAATGATCTCGTGAGAGATCGGCCGATCAGGCACCACACCGAAAGATGTCGGTGAACTCGTCAAGCAACCGCACCACACGGGGGTCCGAAGACAAGGCCGTGGGGGAAGAATTGACTTGGTCGTCACCACTTGGCACCAAATCGAAGGGTGCGGAAGACAAATAGTACACGGTACTTCGGCGTCGAAAGCGTCGCGAACGCTAAGAGTCCGCTGGTGGAAGTTGACCGTGTGATCCGCATTTGCAAGCCCAAGGCATTCCCAAAATAATGTCGAAGTTCGTGTCCAAAATGTCGAACGTCTTTGGTTCGCATGCATGAGGTGCGCAGTACACCGGTGTGGCATCGAAGTAACGGTTGATAAGTTGTTGCGTCCTTCCGTCTGCGAACTTGATCGCCGTCGGGTTTGCCTTCCTTTGAACTTGTGTGCCAAGGCCAGCCCTTTGCATAAAGGCTTGGCTCATAAAATTGTGAGTCGCTTCGCTATCCAGCAAAGTGCTACAGGACGCTTTGCCCAACTTGAATGCGGACATAAAGGAGCGGTGCGTTGTTGTCATCATACCGCTGCGTGCGAAACTCGTGGGCCACCTTGGTAACATACGCAAGGGTGTCCCCCACCGCGACTTCGTCATCCGTCAGCGAAGTTGGTGGTGCATAGAAGGATAAGTACGTGTGGAGATGAGCGCATAGTGCTGCGCATTGCGGTTCCGGCAAGCGGCATGTGGTCGGGAGAGGAAGCCATGCGAAGTCCTTGGACGTGAGCGGGTCCCCTCCACGTTGAACTCGCGCGCCGAATCCCGTGAAGAACCACTTGAAGACGATAAGTTGCCGCTGTCGGAGAGCGGCGCTCCACGTCAACGTATAGTTGACTTGTCGCGGCCAGCCTCCGCACCATAGGGCTGCTTGCAGTCACGATCAGCAGAATGTTGACACGCTAGTTTGGCCCTTGGGTCGAGTCAGTGGGCAAGACGGCACGACGGTCCAGTCCCATGGAGATCGAATCACGGCTTTTGGGGTTGAACCGCCGCGTTCGCAAGGGCCGAATTAGTAGGGGCCGGTCCGAACGGCACTAAAAACGGACCAAGGGTTAGTGAGAATTGACCACTTGGGACCGGCCCTACCGCGTCGGGGAGGGTACGACCCGAAATGGTCAAGGGGATACGGTATTAGGCCTTATTAACGTTAAGGGGGTGTTTTTATTTTGAAAAACAAGGCTGACCCTTAGTATCCCAAAGTCGGGCCAGATTAGGCCCGACACTAATTTTATTATTGGTCGGTGCTAAATATAGTATAGGCCCACTGTATTTTTATCCCAAGTCCCGCGCTAATTTTAGTGCAGTCCCGCGCTAATTTTAGCACATGCCCGCGCTATATTTAGCGCAGGCCCATGCTATTTTTAACACGAGACTGACTGTTCGTGTTCCAAGGTCGGAACTGTCCCTGTCCCACTCTAAATTTAGCACAGTCCCGCGCTAATTTTAGCACAGGCCCGCGTTATATTTAGCGCAGGCCCATGCTATTATTAGCACGGGACGGACTGTTCGTGTCCTAGAATCGGGACTGTCCCAGGCCCGCGCTAATTTTAGCACAGGCCTGTGCTAATATAGCACAAGCCTGTGCTATTTTCAGCCCAGGGGCTGCTGCACCTTGCCCGATCACCCGGCCTCTTCACTATAAAAGAGAGGCCGAGCCACTTGAGAAGGGAGGCCCTCAATTGTGGGAATGCGGAAGCGCTGGCGGAACGGCAAACAGGAGTTGTGGCGTTGGAACAAGCAAGGGAAGGAGGAAGACCAAGGCAAGCAAGAGAGAGGTAAAGGAGAGGAGCAGCTTGGGGAAGAGGTAGTCCTGGTTCTCACTAGAGTCATAGCCCTCTCCCTTGCCTCCCCTCCTATCTCTCTCCCCCTTCGCTCCTTTCTCTCCCTCACTTCTTCCTTCCTCTCCTTACTCACTTTCGTCATCTCCCCTTAGTCAGACCGGTCGCTTATGAATAAGCCCCGGTTTTTATTTTTATTTTATTTTATTTATTTTATTTTATTTTCGGTGTGTACCATCACCGCATAAAGGTTGCAGTATGTCTGAGCGTACCGCGCTGAAGAACTGATGAGTCGCTGTTTGCCTGTGTGCTCTGTGCCAAGGGGCACCCAGACTGAGTACACCGATTTTTGTTGTGCCAAGGGGCACCCAGATTGAGTACACTGATTTTTGCTGTGCCAAGGGGCACCCAGATCGAGTACGCCGATTTTGGCTGTGCCAAGGGCCACCCAGATTAAGCCATTTTAATGAATTGCGACTGTGCGCACTCAGACTTGAGTGCGACACTAAGCCTTTAATTTGAGAAAGCCATTTTGATGAATTGCGACTGTGCGCACTCAGACTTGAGTGCGACACTGCGCCTTTAATTTGAGAAGTCATTTTGATGAATTGCGACTGTGCGCACTCAGACTCGAGTGTGACACTGCGCCTGTAATTTGAGAAAGTCACTTTAGTGAAATGCAACTGTGCACACTCGGACTTGAGTGCGACACTGCGCTATTAATCTGAGAAAGCAACACTAATGCAATGCGACTGTGCGCACTAAGATTTGAGTGCGGCACTGCGTCCATAATATGAGAAAATCGCTTTTGAAGATACGGGACTGTGCGTCCACACACGCACAGTCCATGTTCCGTTGTTGAGCCTATGATCCGTGCGCCCATGCGTACCCAATCCATTGTTGACCCCGTGATCTGTGCGCCCACGCGCGCTGTTTGGGGAGCCATTTTCAGAACCGGGATACTGCGCACTCACGCGCGCTGTTCCGAGAGCCATTTTGGAGCCGGAGAACTGCACGCTCACGTACTCCTGAGCCTGGATACAGTCCTGATTTGCCACCTGGCAGGCTGGCGCAGCCTGATACAGTCTGGATTTATCACTTGACAGGCTGGTGCTGCCTGATATAGACCCGATCTGTCACTTGGCAGGGTGGCGCAGCCTGATGCAGTCCTGATCCGATACTTGGCAGGCTGGTGAAGTCTGGCGCAGCCCCGATCCGGTGTGTGCCACCCTGGCGCGGTCTGGCGCAGTCTTGCACAGTCCTGATCCGGTCTGTGTCAGTCTGGCGCGGCCTGGCGCAGTCTGTGCAGCATCGATTAAGATTGGAATTGCCATTTGGATATGAGGGATTGCTGATCTCGCCATTGTTCGCCTGTGCGCACTCCACTACTTTTCGGATCCGAGGAACTGTCGACTTTGTCATTGTGCATTCAGATCCGTGTAACCGTCGAGCGTACCATTGCCATTCAGGTCTGTGGAACCGCCGATCGTGCCATTGCCATTCGGATCTGTGGAACAGCTGGTCTTGTCTCTGTACGCCCACGAGCACCTCATTACTGTAACCAGAGAAACGTGTGCACGCGCACACTATGCTTTAAGGGTCATCCTCTGAGTCCAAGGAACTATGCGCTCATGCGCGCTGTATTTGAGGGTCGAATTTGTACTTGCTCTTAGCATCTTGATTTATTGTGCCCGCAGGCACTCAAATTGAGCAAGTCGATTTACTGTGCCCACTGGCACTTCAGTTGAGCATCTTGATTTATTGTG
>BFEA01000143.1:1324768-1344219 GCA_003427395.1 Chara braunii
ATTGTGCCCGCAGGCACTCAAATTGAGCAAGTCCATTTACTGTGCCCACTGGCACTTCAGTTGAGCATCTTGATTTATTGTGCCCGCAGGCACTCAAATTGAGCAAGTCGATTTACTGTACCCACTGGCACCTCAGTCGAGCATCTCGATTTATTGTCGATTTACTGTGCCAGCAGACGCTCTGATGAGGCATATTGACTCTGAGTACACTTGATGTAATGCGACTGTGCGCACTCAGACTTGAGTGCGACACTGCGCTCTTTATTCGAGAAATGCCACTTTTGATGTAGTCCGACAGCGTGTACTACGTCTGAGAACTCTGCATTGATGATTTTGAGTAAGTGCGGCATTGCGCACTCAACCCTTAAAACACAACATTGATGATCTTGAGCAAGCGTGACTGTGCGCATTTGATCTTAAGTGCGACACCGCATACCCGATTTGCAAAACTCGGCTTTTGACGAATTTAAGTCTGCGTGCCGAAGTAAACCTTGCGAATCATGATTCTGTGTTCCGCAACAGACACTGTCGAGTTCGGGACTGGGCGCCATTGCGCACTTTGCTGTTTGACTTGTCAATCGTGATTTTGTATTTTGCAGCGGGCAGTGCCATTTGGGCAGGCGCCCATGCGCGCCCAAGCTCGACAGTGATATTAGAGTGCGCGCCCATGCGCGTCCAAGCCAGATAGTGTTATTTAAGTGCGCGCCCGTGCGCACCCAAGCTTGGTATTGCTGCTAGAGTGCGCGCCCATGCGCGCCCAAGCTTGGCATTGATATTAGAGTGTGCGCCCATACGTATAAGCTCGGCAGTGATATTAGAGTGCGCGCCCATGCGCGCCCAAGCTAGATAGTGTTATTTAAGTGGGCGCCCGTGCACGCCCAAGCTTGGTATTGCTTCTGGAGTGCGAGCCCATGCGCGCCCAAGCTTGGCATTGCTGTTGGAGTGTGCGCCCATGCGCGCCCGAGCTCGGTATTGCTATACGAGTGTGCGCCCGTGCGCGCCCGAGCTCGGTATTGCTATATGAGTGCACGCCTATGCGCGCCAAAGCTTGACGTTGATATTTGAGTGCGCGCCCATGCGCACCCAAGCTTGGCATTGATATTTGAGTGCGCGCCGATGCTTGATATTGATATTAGAGTGCGCGCGCATGCGCACCCAAGCTTGGAGTTGATATTTGAGTGCGCGCCCATGCGCGCCCAAGCTTAGCATTGCCTTTTAAAAGTGCGCCCATGCGCACCCAAGCTTGGAACTGTGATTTGAGCGCGCGCCCATGCACGCCTAAGCTTAGTGCTTGTCATTTGAGTGCGCGGCCATGCGCGCCCATGCTTGGTATCATCACATGAGTGCGCCTAGGCTCGAGTAGGCTATACGAGTGTGTGCTCTAATGATTTTGGAACGCATGTCCCGCCAATATGATGGTCGGGGACGTATGCCCAGCGAGTGTGATTAGTCCCGAGGATATAACAGGATGTCTCTGATGGTATGAGTAGCCCCAACTCCCGCTGATTTGACTTTTTGCTGATCAGTCTCTGGATGGACGATATTTATATCAGACCCTGTGCGGACGGTATTTTTCCTGCACACATGATATCAGTGCAGTCCGGTTTGCACGCGCAGTATTTTGCAACGGCTTCTGCATAGATAATATCTTGATGATCAGTCTCTCAGTGACGATACTTGCAGTTCAGTCCTCATGTTCTAGTCCACTCGCTGCAAAGATGTTCGTATGATGTTGCTATGATGAGTTGCTGGGCTGCTGTTCAGCCGGGCCCATTCAGGCGGGCCCCTATATGGAGTTGTTGCTGATCAGCCGGGCCCATTCAGGCGGGCTCCTATATCGAGTTGTTGCTGTTCAGCCGGGCCCATTCAGGCGGGCCTCTATATCGAGTTGTTGCTGTTCAGCCGGGCCCATTTAGGCGGGCTTCTATATCGAGTTGTTGTTGTTCAGCCGGGCCCTTTCAGGCGGGCCTCTATATTGAGTTGTTGCTGATCAGTTGGGCCCATTCAGGCGGGCCCCTGTATCGAGTTGTTGCTGATCAGGAGGGCCTATTTAGGTGGGCCCATATAAAGAGGTTGATTGTTGTTCAGCCAGGCCCGTTCAGGCGGGCCTCTATACTGAGTTGGTTGTTACCAGTTTGGCTGGAGGGTCTACTGAGGTGCTGTCCTCTCTGACCCCGTCGAGTTGGGCTATTTTTCCTGAGTTGTTGATATCCACCTCATCTCCAGGACATCATTGTTTGGCGTAGCAGCTTGTCAGGAGCATTCTATTTTATTTTGCAGATTGGTCAAGCTGGCTTCTCAACATGAGACAACCCCTACATGGGGTAAGCTGGTTGAGAAGTTCTGCTATATACACATTGGGCATCAGAGCTTCGTCATTCGGGCCAATGAGTCTCCCACATCGAGGTACACGTTGGTGATCACTTATCACGTGAGAGATGCTGGGCAAGGAGTGAAGGGAACCACCTATGACCGGATTGCTGACTACATCTTCCGTAGGGAGAGTTACTGGAGGGAACACGGGTTACATGTGGTGTTTCCCCATATCCCCTTTGCACCAGGTGGTGCCCTCTATGAATTTGACGGCTGTAATCCTAAACCGCTGAACAGAGGTGGCAGCAAGGAATAGAGGCGTCAAGATAGGAGGATCAGGAGCGAGGTGGCCAGATGCGGGATACCTATTACCACCTGTCTACAGAGGTTAGAAACGGACAAGTCAGACCAAGAGCCTTGCTGCGTGAGCGATGTTGACCTGGGGGACTATTTTGACTGGGATACTCACAGGGACTGAGTACACTCGAGTTTGGAGCAGGCCAAGAGCATCTTATGACATTGGTCATTAGAGCGAGATGCAGGCGGAAAGCTGCCCTACGACGGGTTGCTTATTTCTTGGCACGGTACTTGCTTCAGGGTGATTGACCCAGGCATTACATGTCAGGAGGGCCCAAGTCAGAGGAGGTACCCGACCCTTCTAGGGGGAAGGGACCTGTCCCATATCTTGGGGATGGCTACAGTCATTTGGTGGGAGCAGACTTCGTTGTACAGGCTTTTCGGAAGTCAATCTATGGAGACCGTTTTTTGGAGGTCTCTTATGATTACATCTATGGCAAGGGACGGATTGAGATCTTGATCGGTGCCACTGGCAGCATTTCTCTCGCCGAGGAGCTGTACCTCCGGAGTGTCGCGGATGAGGAGATGGCGAGATGTATGGCATATATCAGCAAGATCGATCCTGCAGCATCTTTTGACATCAGCTATGTGGTCCCGGAGTTTATAGCCACTCAGGTTCTCAATGATGAGGAGGATCAAGGTGTACCAGATACGGAGTCCCAGGCAGCCGAACCCACTCATAAGGGGGTACCACTCGTTGTTATTGACTGAGGCTCGTATCTTCTAGTCACTGAGATGTATTATGACATTATTATGATTTATCAGTGATTGCAGCCCCTCCTTTATGGCTACTTCCTCCATTCTTTGTGTACTACTCTTCAGTCTCGTGTCTCTGGTCATGCTCTTGCAAAGTCTGGTTTCCGGTTTTTTCGTCCTCTCAATGTCATCTGATTTATGATGTATGCCCTGTAATGCATGGAACGTTTATGCATGAGGTAACAAGTTATTAATTACTCCTTATCATAATAGGTTACACTCAAGGCTACTTGAAGGACTCCTGCATAATAGGGACTCCGGTGACCTTGAGTCTAACCTTTATACAGGGTCAGGTGCGGGCGATAAAACCGAACGCCTCACTCTAAGCCGTGTCGCCGCTGGCAGGAGGGATAACCCTGACTACTTGACTGTGAGACAAAGGCTGCTTCTAGGTTCACTCCTATTTTTTCTAAAACTTTCCAAAATCCTGCGTCATAGCCTGCCAGTCCATCAACCCACTGCACTCGGCCGGGGAGGGACATTGAACCGCGCCTTGAAAAGGTGGGGGCGCGACAAAAATGGCGCCGTTGCCGGGGACTCAAAAATTTTGAGTTCCTGGGAGCGGACCTTGGTCACAATATTCTGTGACTAGGCAGCAGTCTAGTATATTTCGTACAAGGTCTGGTTCAGGTCAGAAAGACTTCCGGTTAGAGGAGCCCCAAGAGGAGGGACCTCTTGCAGAAGTCTATCTGAAGTGATTCAGACCTGCAAGCAAGGGTTTGGAATTTGTTTTCTGGGCCCTTCGCTTGACAGGTTCAAAAGTCAGAAACCAGACGATGACTGAAGAGTATAATGTCCTAGAAGCCCTAACTCGTGTCACCTGTGGTGGTGCCTTTCCCTAGATATTTGTTAAATGTATTACTTGTGCAAAATGAATGTGCATGTGCTTGTCTCTAGATTCCTTGACGCGGATGATTATGATATTCGACCCTACGTCTTAGAAGGGGTTGATCAGGACCCTAGTTTCTTTGCCAACTGGGATGTCATAGTGGAGTGTGTCAAAGCCGAGAGGGATCAGTTGAGATAGCAAGGGATAAAAGCGAGTTGGAGCTTACTGCCTAGGATTTATGAGAAGATTCCTGCCCCGCCAGTACCCAAAGGATTCTGCGATGGTAGGAACTGACAATCAATCGTCAATGCAGCGCTGAAAAGGCAGAGCTGGTAAGCAGCCCATGTCGGCAGTAACTAGAGCGATAGAGACACTGACCAAGATCACTACTGGCGGTGCTTTCCCATACGTCATTGAGAGGTGTGTGACTTGTGAGCACGACTCAGTGGTTCTATACGTCCTTGTAGTCCGCTTTCTTGATACAAATGAGTATGATGTAAGGCCATACGTATTTGCTGGAACAAGGAGAGGGGTTGACCATGAGGCATGTTGGGTAGTTGCTGCTGAGTATATCCTAGATGAAAGGTTGTTGCTGAAACAACAAGGAAAGAAAATGGCGTGGAGTGTCCTACCCAAAGAATTTGAGAGGTTCCCAAGCTCTCTGGTGCCAGCTAGCTTCTGCGACGGGAAGGATTGGGGATCAATCCTCAACGCGGTATTAAGGGATCGAGTGTGGTGAGCTATATGCTAATCGATGTCTACACTCCTGATGATGGAGAGAGTTTCTGCTTTGAGGTCTTTCTAGACGAACAGCAAGCGATTGTCATCGGGGCTGTGAGAGGATGTGACACTAGGATAGGTAGGCATGGCGAGATTGGCATGGTACAGCACTACCTTGAGCTTATGTGAGCGGCTGCTTTTAGAGCGATTACAGGTCAGACTAAGATTAGACATCTGCTGGATTGCAAGAGTTCGGATGGCAGGAGAGTGATGTTACATGCGAGAGATGAGACCATCCTATCTAGACAGCGTCCTGCGGACAGTCTGGCTAGAGGCGCTAGAAGCAGCCCAAGGCAATGATACTGGGATGTAAAGACTCTATGTCAATTGTGACTGTGACCATTGGTAGAGGATGGCTAGATAAAGTAACTGAGACTGGCAGTCCGTTTAAGATATTGAGACACGACCGTGTAAGGAAGGGCGTTTAGTATTCTATGTCCCAGCGGTCAGATTTTTCAAGACTAACGAGCTTGACGTGAGGGTTTATGCTCAGGAAAGAATAGAAGAGGAAGAAGGTTATTTAGAGTGTATGAGGAGAGTGTACAATAACTAAAGGGTAAGGAGGCTGCTTTGAAGCTTGCATGAGAAAGTGACATGGGGGAAACGAGTCAGGCAATTCGAAAGACTCCCTAGTTTTCTGACTACGGATAGATCCACTGACAAGCGAGACTGGGCGCCTCTTCTAGAAGCTATTGCCGTGGTTAGTAAGGCAAAGAGAGAATGAGCTAGTCATGCGACCGAAGACGCTGTCTCTTGAGACCTTTGTACGTAGGTTCGAAGTTCAAGACGAAGCTTCTCTTGAGTTTTCCCTCATGTGACAATGGAAAGGAGGTTGTTATGGTTGAGGGGCATGTTAGTTTCCTAGGAAGCAGGCATATTTGGGAGGAGGCTGAAGGAAAGGAATTACCAGACATTAATTCTTCGGTCATCTCACGCCTACTCCGGGATTTAGAGCCTTTTACGGTAGGAGGGGCGTTTCCTTATGAGATTGAGAGATACACTGTCTTAGCTATACCTGAGACAGAGGAGAAAGTGTATGTGTTAGTAACTCGCTTCCTAGAGACTGATGAGTACGACGTGCGAATATATACTCCAGTGACTAGGAAGATCTGGCGGCGGTATACTGGGTCTCACGAGTGGGCACTCAGTCACGTCTGTAAATACAGAGACGAACTCAAGAAGGAAGGTAAGAAAGTCACCTAGAGTGTGAAACCTACTAGGTACGAGGGTTTTCCAAGTCCTCCTATACCAGATAGCTTCGTCAATGGTGAGGATTGGGAACCGATCCTTAACACTGTTTAAAGAGATAGGAAGTGAAGAGGTGTCAACATTGACGCTTCAGGCGCTGGATAGGATTAGACGGATCGAAGATAAGATCATGGGGGTCGCTAGGGACTAGACAATGTCTGGTTACTGTCTGGCAGTCACGGCAACACTGGACGCCTTAGTTCCTCTTACTTGTGGGGGAGTTTTTCCCTACAAGATAGAACGCTGCATATCCCTAGAAGGGAATCATGCCCCTGGGAAGGCGTATATCCTTGTAGTGAAGTTCCTCGACACTGGTGAGTATGATATTCGACCCTATGTTCCCTCGTTGAGAGAGAAAGGGACAGATCGTGAGTCTCTTCAGAGTTGTATTAATAATATAGTTAACCAAGAGAAGAAGGATTTAGAAAGAAAAGGGGTAAGAGTAGTTAGTGACTTAACACCGATTCTGTTTGATAGGTTTCCTGAGCCACATCTGCCAGGAAGTTTTACTGACGGCAGGAACTGGGAACCAATTTTAAACGCAATCCTAAGAGAGAAAAGGTTAAGGAAGAAGGAGGAGCATAACCAGTAAACTAGATAAGATGGTCAAAGGACCAAACGCATGGCAGAGCCGTGCTAGTTCCTCTGCTGGGGATGGAGAAGTAATCACTACCGAGGTTCTTCGAGAGATGTTGAACCGAATAGAGGCCATGAAGACCGGGATGGACACTATAAATGTCCGTCTAGACCTTCCGAGAGCTAAGGTACCTCCAAAGAACATACCCTGCTTTGATGGAACCAAGGTTCGGGAGTTCCTGGAAGATTATGGAGTTCCTAGAAGATTATGATGTCTTCGGTATTAGCCATGGTTGGTCGCATAAACAGAAGTTGAAAGCTCTGCTAGCCTATATTAAACCTAAGATGAGGGTGTCGGTAACAAAAACGACACAAGGGCTGACAACGTGGACAGACGTGAGACAAAAGATGCTGGAAGAGTACGCCAAGTATGACGTCCCAACAACCATGCAAAATTTGTTGGATGTACGACGTTCCAAGTATGCTACCCTTGATCAATTTCTAGAGGATTTTGAGAGGGTTGCGCGGAGAGTACCCTTCCTAGACGAGGCTCAAAAATGTCATGTTCTACTGACTAACTTCGCGGAGGATGAAAGGAAGAGTGCGGTTAGTCGTGCTGCCCATTATCCTCTAAAGTGGGATGAAGTAGTCGAGATGGTCCGTGAGTTGCCTTCCGTGTCCAACAGGAAATGGTCTTTGGAACAGATGAAAGCAATCACTAATGCAATAGAAGGAAATGTTGAGGCAGCTATGGGAGGAAACTTGAAGGCCGAGGAGATCCTTGGTCTTCTTGTTAAGCTTGGTAGCTTCGAAAAGTTAACTCTTCCTGCCCCAGCAACTCAAGCACTTGTTGGAGCCGAAGAAGGTAAGGAAGAAAGGAAGAAGGAGAAACAAAAGGAAGAGAGTAAGAGGGAGAGCGAAAGTAGTGATGAGGAAGACGCTAGGCGAAAGAGAAAAGAGAGGCAAAAAAAGAAGCGCGATTGGGTTGGAAGAAAAATAATAAGAGCCGAGATTGGCAAAGGAAAAATGACCCTTTCCGATGTTATTATCATGACGAGGAAGGTTATACTCTAACCCGGTGCCCATCACTAGAGAAGGAACTCAAAGAAGATATTGTCAAGAAGAATGCCAATGGGCACATCTGTGATGCCAATTGGAACAAGGTAGACTTACGAGTCAAAGGAGGGATGCGAGTGGTAATCCCAGAGAAGGCTAAGGCCAATAAGGATAAAAGGAAGAAGGTTAGGGTTAATGTTGTCACCTTTGACGGTATGCTACCTCCGGAGATAGTGGCTCGAGACGACAATCCTGGAAGCCAAAACCTGAATGTATCCCATATCAGCCAAAAAAAGGTTGAAGAGAAAAAGCGGGAGAAGGCTCAAAGAGAGCTAGACCAGTTGATCGATGGGACCAAGGACCTAGTGAAGGAAGGGAAAGGAAAGAAAGCTGCCAGGATGGTGGTCTTGAGATCTGAGGCCGAGGAGGGTGTCTCGATAGATGAAGTAGAAAAGAAGCTACTTGAGGAAATCGAGATCACTCTATCCTGGAAAGAGGCAGTAGCCTTGGTGCCAAAGTTTAGGGAAGAGCTCAAAAAGATGGTTGAGAGGCGAAAGGTAGAAGTCAATAGTCTAAGACTCTTCCCCCAATATGTGGAAAGAGCCCCGCGTGGTACCAAGATGAGGTTTGGCTACATGTCGTGTGGGTACTTTAATATCTCCGTAAACGACGTGCAGGTTAGAGCCCTAGTGGACTCTGGGGCTGAGATGGTGCTTATGTACTCGGCCACGATGAGATCATGTGGGTTTGGAATAGATAGGAAAGCCAACCACTAGCTCTCCAATATAGTCGGATTCCAACCATTGGAGGGATTTATTAATGATCTGCCTATCCGAATTGGGACTTTACGGGCCGAGATCCTTAGTTTTGTGGTTCCCAACTTGGATCATAACTGCATTCTCGGAGCCCCTTTCCTACATAGAATGCAGGTTTGTGCATTCTTTGGCCATAATGGAGCGACCTGACTCTCTCTCCAGGATCCTGTCACTGGTCAAGAACAGGCCTTTGTGATAAGTGATAGGCATCATCTTCGTCATCAGCGACATGTTAATTCTCTTAAGCATGGAGAATCTGACAAGTTGATTGAGGAAGTACGAGCAAAGCTGAAAGAAAGTGGAATGATAGACAAGAAGACAATGATTAAAGTAAATGATATTGGTAAGATGCTCGAGCTCCTGGATAAAGAAAAGGAGTTAAGTGACAAGACAGAGATGGAAGGATTCAAGAATGTTGTGAGGGCAGCAAAAGTTGCCATGATGCAGCTCACCTTCTCTGCAACTGGTCCTTTTTTAGGAAAATAGCCACCGGATCTAAGAGAAAGTATAAGCGCAAGGGAGTGAAGAAGAATCTGGTGGAAGTCCTGATAGAGAAGGATTATAATGAGGAATTAGAGAAATAAAGAGAGATAATTAAGAGACTAAGAGAGGCTGCATTAGAGAGGGGAAGAATTACCCCGGAGAGGTTCAAGATAATGAAGGTAGGAACCGGCGACTTCCTTCTGCCGGCTGAGAGGGATTTCATGTATGAATTATGTCAGAAACTTTAATGATGAGGAGAGGGGACGACTGGACGTTGACATGATCAAGATGGTCAAGATCTGGACCATTCCTCACACGCCTTGGAATGATAGACCTACGAAATATGCTCAAAAGGATGAAAAAGATGTAATGGAGTACGTAAACCAGAAAATCGCCTCCAACGTTGCAGAACCAGCGGATGGTGCTTATGCCAATCACTGGTTTTGTTTTTGGAAGCCAGGAGGAGGTCTGCGATGGATACAGAATTTGCAGAAGTTGAATTCAGTAACTGTTCGCGATGCGGGTAGCTTACCGAACGCAAATTTGTTGGCCGAGTCTTTCGCTGGAAGAAGCATTTATTCCCTAGTTGACTTGTACTCTGGCTATAACCAGTTCCCATAGATCCTACTAGTCGACCTATGACGGTCATGCACACGCCTAAAGGCCTCATACAAATGTGTGTGGTGCCTCAAGGGTGGACGAATGGGGTCGCGGTTGTCCAACGAGATATGTTGAAGGTCATGGAGGACATATGCCCAAAGGTTACGTTCCCATACATTGATGACAATCCGGTTCAAGGACCAAAGGAAAAGGATGAGACCTTAGTGGATGGACGAGTTAGGCGGTTTGTGTGGGAACATGCGTAGGGAGTATCGAAACTATTAGAAAGGTTGTTTAAGTACAATCTAACAGCTAGCGGACCGAAATCACTACTATTCGACAGAGAGGTAACGATCTTGGGTTTCAAGTGCTTCTTGGAAGGGAGACCCCCCGATTCTAAGAAGGTGGATAAAATCCTAAACTGGCCTATGCCTCTTAGGATAGTTGGGGAAGTAAGGAGCTTCCTAGGGGTCTGCAGCTTTTGGCGGATCTTCATTCCCGGGTTTGCCAGGATAAGCCGAGCCCCTTAGAGAAATGGTGCGACAAGGAGCTAGCTTAGGGTGGTCTGACCAAAGAGAGAAGGTTGCGCGGACACTTCAAGATAAGTTAAGAGATGGCGGGTTCATACTGGGAGTACCCTACTTCGACGATGAAAGGGAAAGGCCCTTCATCATTGAAGCCGACGGCGGCCCGATAGCATTAGGAGGAGTGCTCGTGCAGCGAGATGAGAATGGTAAAGAAAGGCCACTTAGATTTGAGAGGCGCACCCTTAATTCGGTTGAGAGAGGCTATATCCAGTTTAGGAAGGAGCTTCTGGCAATATTGCACTGTTTCAGGGTGTTCAGACACTACAGTATGGGACGAAGATTCATCCTAAGAACGGATTTCACGACAGTAATTGAGGCTGTTAAGAGACATCAGCAAGTAGATGCTACGGTTAGTAGGTGGATAACTCATATATGGACGTATGACTTTGTATTAGAAAAGGTACTTACTGATAAGAATTGGGTTGATGGGCTAAGTCGTGTGGAATGGGGATCAATAGATGATGAATCTCTTGAGGAGGCACCCTTCGTTGATGAATTCCTTATGGGGGACGATGATGAAGGGCTACCTCCTGCTCCTAATTGTTATACGGCCTCAGCCATGGCGACCAGTAGAGAAGACTGCTGGGGTGAAAAAGAAGATTCCTATATCCACTACCTCTTGATTCAAGAGGATGAGGAAGAAGGGTGGTATGGGATGGTAGAACAAGCTGCTGTTGCAGCTCATGAGCTGGGTGAGAGTTCAAGAATGACTGAGCATCGATTGAATGAGACAGAGGATGGGTCAGAAGATTTAGAGGAAAGTAAGGATGATGGGGAAAGTTTTAGAAAGGAAGAATACGACGGAGAGTATAAGAGGATCGGTATGGTGACGAGCAATAATCACTTGAACGAGTTCTGTCATGAGAGAACAAAGAGGACCTTTAGGCTACGTAGGGGTCACCTCTTTGTAGATGCTGAGGAAGGATTACCGCCGCTGAGAGTGGTGTGTGGTAGGGAAAGGCAACTAGAGGTGATTGCCGCGCTGCATGAAGGTCTAGCAGGGGGTCATAGGGGGGCTGATGCTACATACTATAAAGTATCCCGACTATATCACTGGGATGATCTGAGGGATATGGTTATGAGATATTGTAAGTCATGTGAAGCCTGTCAGAAAATATGATCTATGAGATTGATTGAACCCTTATACCCCACCGTTCTTGTTGAGCCTGGTAGTACTGTTCACCTTGATCTAATTACTATGCCACCTGGTAAGGATGGAATGAAATATATACTAAATATGAGAGATAATATGTCTGGTTATGTTGAAGCAAAAACCATCCGTAAGAAAACTGCAAAAACAGTCGCAGATTGGATCGAGGAAATCTTCTTAAGGTACCCCTTCATACGTGAGTTTGTGGCTGATCAGGGATCAAAATTCAAGAACGAGATGGTCAGAAAGCTCATGTTCAGACTTGGAGTTTGAGTCAGATTTGTGACACCATATCACCCTCAGGCTAATGCATCAGTGGAAAGAGGTCACAAGACTCTAAAGGATGCTATATCAAAATGGTTCCGAGGTGATTCCAGAAGCTGGTCATCCTTCTTGAGAGCGGCTGTCTATGCTGACAATATGACTGTCAAACGGACTACAGGTTATGCACCTGTTACACTCTGATACGACCGGTATGCTACTTCTCCCATTGAGAACCTGGTTGAGACCTGGACCCATGAGGCACAGAGAGAGTCATACTCCACAGAGGAGTTGTTGAGACTGAGGATCAGGCAGATCAAGGAAGTGGATGAGGCCATAATCGGGGCCACAAAGAGGATGTCAGACAGCAGGTTATCTGACTAGACACGATGGAACAGCAAGAGGTACATGAGGAAGGAACGACTTCAGGTCGGGGATATTGTACTTCTGCATGATACACCTCTCGAGACGCAGTGGACCAAGAGATTGGAGGCCAGGTGGATGAGACCTTTCGGGATCATCAGAGAGGTTGAAGGCAAGGCCTATGAGTTAGTAGAGATGGATGGAACGAAATCCCATGGTATAGAATCCGGCTCCTGACTCCGAAAATTCATACTCGGAGATGCAGATTTGATTCCGAGGTCGGGCAAAATGATGGGGCGAGGCCCGAGAGCCGTCTAGCATCAGCCTTGACATGCTGGGTCGTGGCCAGTGTGCGCTCAGCATTGGTTGGGACATGGTCAGTGTGCCGCCAACCGCGGGATCATTATATGCTGAGATATGGCCAGTGTTGCCGCCAGCTACAGACGATAGGCTGGGACGTGGACAGTGTTGCCGCCAGTTACAGATTCAGACGATATGCTGGGACGTGGACAGTGTTGCCGCCAGCTACAGATTCAGATGATATGCTGGGACATGGACAGTGTTGCCGTCAGCTACAGATTCAGACGATATGCTGGGACGTGGACAGTGTTGCCGCCAGCTACAGATGACAATATGCTGGGACGTGGACAATATTCCCGCCAGCTACAGATGTTGATTATATGCTGGGACGTTGACAGTGTGCCGCCAACTATTGATGATGATTATGTGCTGAGACGTGGCCAGTGAGCCGCCAGCTATTGATGATGATTATGTGCTGGGACGTGGCCAGTGAGCCGCCGACTATAGATGATGATTATACGCTGGGACGTGGCCCGTGTGCCGCCAGCTGCAGCCGACAGTCGGCTTGCTATGATTACAGCATGATTTCGGATGTCGGAGTTGGATATGAGCAGCCTATGATAGCTTGGCTCAGTGGTGGACTCATGTGCCTGTCGGGCCTTGGTTGGCCCCAGTTTTGTATGAATGTAAGTTAAAATTTTAAAATTTCAGTTCATTGCATTGTATCTGGCTTGTCACGTGTCAGTCCTCGGATATGCTTGGGGGATTGGGAGCCAGTTCTCGAGATTTTCAGTTCTTGCCTCTTACTGTATTTTATTGATCTGCATGGCATTGTGGAATGAATGGTTGTGGGATAATGTGAAAATATGTTTTCTTCCTCTCATAAGTCAGCGCTCAATTGATGGGGCAACCTCCTAGTACGATAGTGTAAGGAGGATTGCCTAGCATCATCTGCACAAGTTGATTGGTTATTCCTGAAAGAGGGTGGTACTTAACCCAGTGAAGTGTTCCAGTGGCAAGGGACTCAACATCATCGGATGGGGTTCCTCTCCAGATGGGCCTTCGCCGTAAGACACTGCCGAGCTCTGAAGGGATAGGTAGTCAGTTATGTGTCATAGGCGATGGAGTGATCTGTCCGATCTTGTGGTCGGGGCGAAGATCACTCAGCATCGCAGCGGTTTGGAGCTTGCTGCATTCTTCTTGATGGAAGGAGTGTTCCCATTGCAGCCGCTGGGTTCTCGCAACTGTTCACCGGCGAGAATCTAACCACAGTGGCGTCCCCTGCGGTGTCAGCACTCATGTCCTTCATGAAGAGGTAGAGAGCTTCAACTACGCCTCTTGAGCAAGAGATGATTCCGTGAAGGTTCTCACAGGTTCCGAGGCTAGTTGGGTTGACGGGGTGTCCGAGCCATAGTGGCTGATAGCCTCGAACCCTCGGGTGGTTAGCCGTTCCCGGGTCGCCACGTGGCGACCTGGTCTGCCTGCTGGAAAGGAAGGAGGCATCCTGAGCCTCTCCCAGTCTAAATCCGACATTTGGCTGATCAAGGTGGTAGACTCCTACTATCACTATGATCGGGGTGTTTCTAGGGAGCCGTGTCTCCAGGAGCATTCCCTTGGCATCGGGCCAAGCCAGGTATCCACTGCCCAGCTTGCAACAAGACCATTATGGCCTCCTAGTCCACTGTTGCAAAGCTTAATTGTGGACTCGCTTTGACTCGCCAGTCGGGTCTGGTCGGGTGTTGGCTGGCTCCCCGCACAGTTGCAAAGAGTCGGACGTTAGTCAAGAAGTCAAGCGAGTAGACAAATGCTCTGATGTCGACTAATGAGCTTCTGATCCATGGGTCTGAACTCTTCGGAGTGAGGGCTTCATGAAGGGGTGTGCGGATCCCCGTGAGCTGTTCCAAGCAAGGGCTCCGAGGGTGGTCGGACCGCCATGACTGGGAATCAGGATTGACTTTGCTCTGCTTGCCGGGTTGGGTTAGCGGAGGAGCCCACCAGGGCGAGCGGGGGTGCTCTCGGAAGGCCGAAAGGTAAGACTCTGAGAGTGAGTGAGGAAGGGGTGTTGGCAAGGGTCTTTAGGAGAGGCCCTTTTTCTCGTATTTCTTTTGGCATGACATGACTTCTGTTGTGCAGGTACCCTACAGCCTGATGAAGACAACGGGGTTTGGTATGACCCGACAGTAAGTGGCACAGTGCTAGCAGACAAAGAGAAAGGGGTTTGGTATGTTTCCCCCTTATGAGGCGGCCTTTGGTCAAGATGACCCAGATGATCCTGAGTTCGATGATTAGTCCCATATCCACCCGTGGCTGGACTGTAACTGAGATGATGATGAGGATTATGTTGTGCTAATGAGATGGACTGATCTGATGAGGTTCAGACGAGCAGGCCACGACTGAGACTTGGACTGCTAGACCAGACCTAACGATAGGGTTTGGTCTAAGATTGGGCCTGATTGTGATGATGCACAAGGTCAAGCCTAATGAGGGGATTGACCTAAGATTGAGACTGATTTAATAATGCAAGAGAACGGGATTGGTAGTATGATTGGGCTGCATGAGCGGTCATGATATTTGCGTGCGGTGACTGCACCACGCAAGTTCGATAAGACTAATCCTTCTTTGATTTTGATGGTAGCTTGGACCAGAGGTCCATGCCTTATTGAGCAACCACTCGAGCCCTAGCGGGCGAGCACTTTGATGATTTAGATATGTTTTATATGATGCCTCTATATATCAGATAGCATACGAGACCGCACAGTTCAAGCTGGCATATGAAGAATAGCGCAAGTATGACGCACGAGCGATGATTGGGCAGCGCAGTCTGGCGGACGGCGGGCGGATCTGGTGGTGGCGCAGGGCGAGGCGGCTGTGGCAGGATGGTGAGCTGGCGAGGAGGTGGCTGATCAGAAGAAGAAGAAGGACGATATGGCGAAGGGTACGATAGAGAGGGCGGCTCGAAATGTGGAGGCGGGCTGCCATAGCGCTGCTCGTATTTATATGTATAGTACATCATTGACCTCGGCGACGGAGTGCACCCACGTTGGTCCTCTGAGCGATGGCGCAAGCGTGTTCCTCCTCATCTCTCCTCCTCCTCCTCTTCGGATCTCTCCCCCTCGTACGTCAGATCGATTGGTCGATCTGGCGCCTTCCCCTGTCGGCCTCCTCTCCCACGTCCAGCACCCGAGCCTCGCATCTTTGGCGCCATGGCAAATGCTGATTAGCTGCACGATGGTAAGCACTAGTGCGACAAGAGAACGAGCAAGTCGGGAGCGATGATAGCACAGGCGCGGCGAGTGTCCGAGCAAGCAGAGATCGGCGATGGCAGCAACGACAGCAAAAAGCACGATAAGCGTCGCGCACTCGTTTAAGCGGATTTGAGGGTGAATGATAGAAGTGATGTGTACATATATCCCCTTATGGTAGAGGGATCCTGGCGGGGACGCCAGAAATGGGGTTTGGTATGGTTGTCGGAGAGCGGCGCGCCGCGTCAACGTATAGTTGACTCGTCGCGGCCAGCCTCCGCACCATAGGGCTGCTTGTAGTCACGATCAGCAGAATGTTGACACGCTCGTTTGGCCCTTAGGTGGAGTCAGCGGCAAGACGGCGCGACGGTCCAGTCCCATGGATATCGAATCACGGTTTTTGGGGTTGAACCGCCGCGTCCGCAAGGGCCGAATTAGTAGGGGCCGGTCCGAACGACACTAAAAACGGACCAAGGGTTAGTGAGAATTGACCACTTGGGACCGGACCTACCGCGTCGGGGAGGGTACGGCCCGAAATGGTCAAGGGGATACGGTATTAGGCCTTATTAACGTTAAGGGGGTGTTTTTATTTTAAAAAACAAGGCTGACCCTTAGTATCCCAAAGTCGGGCCAGATTAGGCCCGACACTAATTTTATTATTGGTCGGTGCTAAGAATAGTATAGGCCCACTCTATTTTTATCCCAAGTCCCGCGCTAATTTTAGCGCAGTCCCGTGCTAATTTTAGCACAGGCCCGCGCTATATTTAGCGCAGGCCCATGCTATTTTTAACACGGGACTGACTGTTCGTGTTCCAAGGTCGGGACTGTCCCAGTCCCACGCTAATTTTAGCGCAGTCCCGCGCTAATTTTAAGCACAGGCCCACGTTATATTTAGCGCAGGCCCATGCTATTATTAGCACGGGACTGACTGTTCGTGTCCCAGAATCGGGACTGTCCCAGTCCCGCGCTAATTTTAGCACAGGCCTGTGCTAATTTCAGCACAAGCTTGTGCTATTATTAGCCCAGGGGCTGCTGCACCTTGCCCGATCACCCGGCCTCTTCACTATAAAAGAGAGGCCGAGCCACTTGAGAAGGGAGACCCTCAATTGTGGGAATGCGGAAGCGCTGGCGGAACGGCAAACAGGAGTTGTGGCGCTGGAACAAGCAAGGGAAGGAGAAAGACCAAGGCAAGCAAGAGAGAGGTAAAGGAGAGGAGCAGCTTGGGGAAGAGGTAGTCTTGGTTCTCACTAGGGTCATAGCCCTCTCCCTTGCCTCCCCTCCTATCTCTCTCCCCCTTTGCTCCTTTCTCTCCCTCACTTTTTCCTCCCTCTCCTTACTCACTTTCGTCATCTCCCCTTAGTCAGACCAGTCGCTTATGAATAAGCCCCGGTTTTTATTTTATTTTATTTTATTTCCGGTGTGTACCATCACCGCATAAAGGTTGCAGTATGTCTGAGCGCACCGCGCTGAAGAACTGACAAGTCGCTGTATGCCTGTGTGCTCTGTGCCAAGGGGCACCCAGACTGAGTACACCGATTTTTGTTCTGCCAAGGGGCACCCAGATTGAGTATGCCGATTTTTGCTGTGCCAAGGGGCACCCAGATTGAGTACGCCGATTTTGGTTGTGCCAAGGGGCACCCAGATTGAGCCATTTTAATGAATTGCGATTGTGCCCACTCAGACTTGAGTGCGACACTGCGCCTTTAATTTGAGAAAGCCATTTTGATGAATTGCCACTGTGCGCACTCAGACTTGAGTGCGACAATGCGCCTTTAATTTGAGAAAGCCATTTTGATGAATTGCGACTCTGCGCACTCAAACTTAAGTGCGACACTGCGCCTGTAATTTGAGAAAGTCACTTTGATGAAATGTGACTGTGCGCACTCGGACTTGAGTGCGACACTGCGCTATTAATCTGAGAAAGCAACACTGATGCAATGCGTCTGTGCGCACTAAGATTTGAGTGCGGCACCGCGTCCGTAATATGAGAAAACCGCTTTTGAAGATACGCGACTGTGCGTCCACACACGCACAGTCCATGTTCCGCTGTTGAGCCTGTGATCCGTGCGCCCATGCGTACTCAATCCATTGTTGACCCCGTGATCTGTGCGCCCACGGGCGCTGTTTGGGGAGCCATTTTCAGAACTGAGAGACTGTGCACTCACGCGCGTTGTTTCGAGAGCCATTTTGGAGCCGGAGGATTGCGCGCTCACGTACTCCCGAGCCTGGATACAGTCCTGATTTGCCACCTGGCAGGCTGGCGCAGCCTGATACAATCTGGATTTATCACTTGACAGGCTGGCGCTACCTGATATAGTCCCGATCTGTCACTTGGCAGGCTGGCGCAGCCTGATGCAGTCCTGATCCGATACTTGGCAGGCTGGTGCAGTCTGGCGAAGCCCCGATCTAGTGTGTGCCACCCTGGCGCGGTCTGGCGCAGTCTGGCACAGTCCTGATCCGGTCTGTGTCAGTCTGGCGCGGCCTGGCGCAGTCTGTGCAGCATCGATTAAGATTGGAATTGCCATTTGGATCTGAGGGATTGCTGATCTAGCCATTGTTTGCTTGTGCGCACTCCACTACTTTTCGGATCCGAGAAACTGTCGACTTTGTCATTGTGCATTCGGATCCGTGGAACTGTTGAGCGTACCATTGCCATTCGGATCTGTGGAACCGCCGATTGTGCCATTGCCATTCGGATCTGTGGAACAGTTGGTCTTGTCTCTGTACGCCCACGAGCACCTCATTACTGTAACCAGAGAAACGTGTGCACGCGCACACTATGCTTTAAGGGTCATCCTCTGAGTCCAAGGAACTATGCGCTCATGCGCGCTGTATTTGAGGGTCGAATTTGTACTTGCTCTTAGCATCTTGATTTATTCTGCCCGCAGGCACTGAAATTGAGCAAGTCCATTTACTGTGCCCACTGGCACTTCAATTGAGCATCTTGATGTATTGTGTCCGCAGGCACTCAAATTGAGCAAGTCGATTTACTGTGCCCACTGGCACTTCAGTTGAGCATCTTGATTTATTGTGCCCGCAGGCACTCAAATTAAGCAAGTCCATTTACTGTGCCCACTAGCACTTCAGTTGAGCATCTTGATTTATTGTGCCGGCAGGCACTCAAATTGAGCAAGTCGATTTACTGTACCCACTGGCACCTCAGCTGAGCATCTCGATTTATTGTCGATTTACTGTGCCAGCAGACGCTTCGATGAGGCATATTGACTCTGAGTACACTTGATGTAATGCGACTGTGCGCACTCAGACTTGAGTGCGACACTGCGCTCTTTATTTGAGAAATGCCGCTTTTGATGTAGTCCGACAGCGTGCACTACGTCTGAGAACTCTGCATTGATGATTTTGAGTCAGTGCGGCATTGCACACTCAACCCTTAAAACACAACATTGATGATCTTGAGCAAGTGTGACTGTGCGCATTTGATCTTAAGTGCGACACCGCATACCTGATTTGCAAAACTCGGCTTTTGACGAATTTGAGTCTGCGTGCCGAAGTAGACCTTGCCAATCATGATTCTGTGTTCCGCAGCGGACACTGTCGAGTTCGGGACTGGGCGCCATTGCTCGCTTTGCTGTTTGACTTCTCAATTGTGATTCTGTATTTTGCAGCGGGCAGTGCCATTTGGGCAGGCGCCCATGCGCGCCCAAGCTCGACAGTGATATTAGAGTGCGCGCCCATGCGCGTCCAAGCCAGATAGTGTTATTTAAGTGCGCGCCC
>BFEA01000143.1:1344679-1357591 GCA_003427395.1 Chara braunii
GAGCTCGGTATTGCTATATGAGTGCACGCCTATGCGCGCCCAAGCTTGACGTTGATATTTGGGTGCGCGCCCATGCGCGCCCAAGCTTGGCATTGATATTTGAGTGCGCGCCCATGCGCGCCCAGGCTTGATATTGATATTAGAGTGCGCGCCCATGTGCGCCCAAGCTTGGAATTGATGTTTGAGTGCGCGCCCATGCGCGCCCAAGCTTAGCATTGCCTTTTAAGAGTGCGCCCATGCGCGCCCAAGCTTGGAACTGTGATTTAAGCGCGCGCCCATGCACGCCTGAGCTTAGTGCTTGTCATTTGAGTGCGCGCCCATGCGCGCCCATGCTTGGTATCATCGCATGAGTGCGCCTAGGCTCGAGTAGGCTATACGAGTGTGTGCTTTAATGATTTTGAAACGCATGTCCCGCCAATATGATGGTCGAGGACGAATGCCCAGCGAGTGTGATTAGTCTTGAGGATATGACTGGATGTCTCTGATGGTATGATTAGCCCCAACTCCCGCTGATTTGATTTTTTGCTGATCAGTCTCTGCATGGACGATATTTATATCAGACCCTGTTCGGTCGGTATTTTTCCTGCACACATGATAAGTGTGCAGTCCGGTTTGCACGCGCAGTATTTTGCAACTGGCGTCTGCATAGATAATATCTTGATGATCAGTCTCTCTCAGTGACGATACTTGCAGTTCGGTCCTCATGTTCTAGTCCACTCGCTGCAGAGATGTTCGTATGATGTTGCTATGATGAGTTGCTGAGCTGCTGTTTAGTCGGGCCCATTCAGGCGGGCCCCTATATCGAGTTGTTGCTGATCAGTCGGGCCCATTCAGGCGGGCTCCTATATCGAGTTGTTGCTGTTCAGCCGGGCCCATTCAGGCGGGCCTCTATACCGAGTTGTTGCTGTTCAGCCGGGCCCATTCAGGCGGGCCTCTATATCGAGTTGTTGCTGTTCAGCCGGGCCCATTCAGGCGGGCCTCTATACCGAGTTGTTGCTGTTGAGCCGGGCCCATTCAGGCGGGCCTCTATATCGAGTTGTTGCTGTTCAGCCGGGCCCATTCAGGTGGGCCTTTATATTGAGTTGTTGCTGATCAGTTGGGCCCATTCAGGCGGGCCCCTATATCGAGTTGTTTCTGATCAGCCGGGCCCATTCAGGCGGGCCCATATACAGAGTTTGATTGTTGTTCAGCTTGGCCCGTTCAAGCGGGCCTCTATACTGAGTTGATTGTTACCTGTTTGGCTAGAGGGTCTACTGAGGTGCTGTCCTCTCTGACCCCATCGAGTTGGGCTATTTTTCCTGGGTTGCTGATATCCACCTCATCTCTAGGACATTATTATTTGGCATAGCAGCTTGTCAGGAGCATTCTATTTTATTTTGCAGATTGGTCAAGCTGGCTTCTCAACATGAGACAACCCCTACATGGGGTAAGCTGGTTGAGAAGTTCTGCTATCGACACATTGGGCATCAGAGCTTCGTCATTCGGGCCAATGAGTCTCCCACATCGAGGTACACGTTGGTGATCACTTATCACGTGAGAGATGCTGGGCARGGAGTGAAGGGAACCACCTATGACCGGATTGCTGACTAYATCTTCCGTAGGGAGAGTTACTGGAGGGAACACKGGTTACATGTGGTGTTTCCCCATATCCCCTTTGCACCAGGTGGTGCCCTCTATGACTTTGACGGCTGTAATCCTAAACCGCTGAACAGAGGTGGCAGCAAGGAAAAGAGGCATCAAGATAGGAGGATCAGGAGCGAGGTGGCCAGATGCGGGATACCTATTACCACCTGTCTACAGAGGTTAGAGACGGACGAGTCAGACCAAGAGCCTTGCTGCGTGAGCGATGTTGACCTGGGGGACTATTTTGACTGGGATACTCACGGGGACTGAGTACGCTCGAGTTTGGAGCAGGCCAAGAGCATCTTATGACATTGGTCATTAGAGCGAGATGCAGGCGGAAAGCTGCCCTACGACGGGTTGCTTATCTCTTGGCACGATACTTGCTTCAGGGTGATTGACCCAGGCATTACATGTCAGGAGGGCCCAAGTCAGAGGAGGTAGCCGACCCTTCTAGGGGGAAGGGACCTGTCCCATATCTTGGGGATGGCTACAGTCATTTGGTGGGAGCAGACTTCGTTGTACAGGCTTTTCGGAAGTCAATCTATGGAGACGTTTTCTGGAGGTCTCTTATGATTACATCTATGGCAAGGGACGGATTGAGATCTTGATCGGTGCCACTGGCAGCATTTCTCTCGCCGAGGAGCTGTACCTCCGGAGTGTCGCGGATGAGGAGATGGCGAGATGTATGGCATATATCAGCAAGATCGATCCTGCAGCATCTTTTGACATCAGCTATGTGGTCCCGGAGTTTATAGCCACTCAGGTTCTCAATGATGAGGAGGACCAGCGTGTATGAGATACGGAGTCCCAGGCAGTCGAGCCCACTCATGAGGGGGTACCACTCGCAGCCCCTCCTTTATGGCTCTGCTTCCTCCATTCTTTGTGTACTACTCTTCAGTCTCGTGTCTCTGGTCATGCTCTTGCAGAGTCTGGTTTCTGGTCTTTTCGTCCTCTCAATGTCATCTGATTTATGATGTATGCCCTGTAATGTATGGAACGTTTATGCATGAGGTCATGAATTATTAATTATTTCTTATCATAATAGGTTACTCAAAGGCTACTTGAAAGACTCCTGGATAATAGGGACTCCGGTGACCTTGAGTCTAGCCTTTATACGGGGTTAGGTGCAGGCGATAAAACTGAACGCCTCAATCTAAGCCGTGTCGCCGCTGGCAGGAGGGATAACCCTGACTACTTGACTGTGAGACAAAGGCTGCTTGTAAGTTCACTCCTAATTTTCCTAAAACTTTCCAAAATCCTGCGTGATAGCCTGCCAGTCCATCAACCCACTGCACTCGGCCGGGGAGGGACATTGAACCGGGCCTTGAAAAGGTGGGGGCGCAAAACAGCTGTCGAACGGAGAAGATGCCACACACACGTCTTGTCCTTGAGCATGAGTACCCAGCGTAGGAGCAAGCCGGGCAGCATAGTCCTCATAAGAATATAGAAGAGGAGGACTATCGATTTTCGCATGTTCCTCGGAATGCTGGGCGGTCACCCGCGAAGCAACCGGTTCCGAAGACGCCGAGAGTGTCATCGAGTCGCTCCCGGCGGTGCTGTTTTCCAATTGGCCGTAGTGGGTCCATGGGGCTGAAGCTGCTGCGCTGGGCCCGGGGGTAAATGTGGTGTTTGTCTTCATCTTGCCGCGTCCTCGGCCTTTGCCAGGGCGATCACTATCCCGGGCGGCTGCGAACCTATCCCCTTCATTGGCAGACACGGTCTCGCTAGATTGGTCGGTTGGCGTTGCCGCCTCAACCACGGCCACTTTCGGTCGATACTGATCTCTGCTCGGGCCTGATAGGCCTCGTCCGTTTCCCTGGACTTTTGATCCATGCCGACTGTTTGTAAGCGCATGAGCATTGATCAGGCCGGAGGACTGGTGTCGTGGCACTCCCTGCTGCCGATGTGGCACTGTTCGGCTGCTGTGTCCTGCTAACATGGCCTGCTGACGTGTGACTGCTGCCGTGGCACTGGTCGGCTGCTGACGTGGAACTGGTTGGCTGCTGACGTGACACTTGCTCAGTTGTTGACGTGTCACTTACCAACGTCACAGTAGAGGTACCCGAAGACAGATAGAGAAGGTAAGACCAGAGGGGCCCACAACGTAGGTGGGGAGGGGTGGGTGGGAAAAATCGCCCAGATAAGGAGCCACTAATTAAAAAAGAAAAGTTTGAACTTTGCAAAAAAAAAATTCGAGAAAATAAAAATCCCGAGTTTTGCAAGTTTAGTAGGTCTGCCAACCTCCTTTGAAGTGCAAAACTATCAATGAGAAAATTTCGAACTTCAGACTGCAAATGACTTTAAAACTGTGACTAGCAGTTTGGAAAATGGTACTGCAAGAGGGATTTCCCGTACCGTTTTAATAAAAAACGAATTTCGAAAAATATTTCGAATTTCCAAATAACGGGAAATGCAACAGGAAATCGAAATTTTCGAAAAGAAAGATATTTCGGATTTTCAACAACGAAATTTTGAATTTTCAGAAGAAAAATGAAAACGGAAATTTCAGATGCTGCGCTATTGCAATTTTCCACAACAGAAATAGCGAGAAACCAAAATCCAAGAAAAGAAAAAAAATAAATCGATTTTTGGCAGTAAGGTCAAAATCGTGATTTTGAGGGCCGACTAGTGTGCTCTAAGCAATCAATCAAGACTAATCAGCAACCCAGTCACATGAGTCAAATCAGGTTGTCCTGATTCACGAGAGGCGTTCCGATACCAATTGTTACATGCCCAGTTGGGCGATGTACATAATAACTGAGGATCCGCAATGTGATAAAAAGGATTGAATGGACAATGCACGGTAAGTAGAATCTCAACAAGCAATGTGCATTCCGATACGTACAAAATGGTGTTTTTATAGCGCAGGGAAGATTTAGATACAAATCCTGACCTGACCGGTGTTGAGCGCATCGGCCCTCGCGCGAAACGAGGGCCCTCCCGGCCATGTCACGCAGTAGATTAAACACAAAACACTTCCAAGAGACAACTCGGGAACGACGCATAACATTCCGCGAACCGTCGAGACGGACGCGGTTGCATCGCTCCTTTGGTCTCTCTAGCCGGGTGCGCCAGCTGTACATCCTGCGGTCCACTACGACAGGATAGGTTCCCGCGGGGCATAAGCTTGCTTCCCTAAGGGGCTGGGTGTATCCCTACCGAGCTACCGACCCACGTGCGAAAGCATTTAAATGCAATTGCAGAGGTGGGTCTGCCGAGGGCGTTTGCTCGTCCGTTGTAGTATAGATACGCTTGGTTAACGCCAAGCGGACCCGAACGTCGTTCGTTCCTAAGGCGCTGATCTCCTAGGTGCGAAGCAAACATCGATCGACTAGGACGGTCTCAACCAAGCGTGAAACCCAAATTAATCCTAGTCCATTTAGACATACAATCAAAGAGAATTATAACATTCACAGACAATTACATCAAAAGAAAATCGACTATTGTCGACATAAATATCCAATATGATATGATAAAAGAAAGAATTCGAATCACCATACAATACATCCAATAACACAATATCGAAATAAAATCAGACCATCTCGGGTCGAACACCACAAAGCAAATACAACCGCCAACAAGGAGTTCGTCACCGACAATAACATAGATGCAGCCGATAAGGGACTCGGGCTGCCTTAGTTTTGACTTGATGAGACGCGTTGCCAAAGTCATTTATTTCATCCTACCGCCGATCTGTGATTAAGCACGCACACCCATCCCCACACGTTCTCAATATTATTGAATGACAGGGTGCTTTGCGGATGATTCTTGATCAGGGGCATTGCTTGACGTGTTACATGCCTCTTCCTCTAGGAAGTGGTCTGGGGTACTCCTCCTCGCCCGAGCACAAGACTCGGATCTCAGAAGTCGGGCCGTCTCCACCGAATCGGCAAATACCCCTCGTAGAACGGTCCACTCTGGGTCGATAGCAGGATCGGCTCCTAAAGCAACGAACCCCCGCCCCAGATGCTCCTTAGAGGTAGAAGATGTGTCCACTGCAAGTAGCTTTCAGTTATTCTTATTTCTCCTGAGTTCAGGGTAGTATGGACGAAAAGAATTCCAAGGAGATAGAGAATAAGAATCATTTGGACAGGCACAGGCAGATAAGGTCGTTCGGGATAGAACGGGTCAATCCTAAGGGAAAGACTAAGTTCGTTTAACCTTATTCTGCTTAATTTCATTCGGATCCATTCTACAACACAAACTGAATAATCTTTTTCAAAACAACAAGTTTCTTTTGACAAGCAGGCAGGTAAGAGGTAGAAAGAAAACAATTTTTTTTTTCATCTTCCTGAATAGGCATAATCAATCTCCTTTGCAAGCATCATTCTACCTACCTGCACAACATGCAAGATAACAAGTTCAAGAGAAAACCAGTGCAATCCCATACTCAAGTCAGAACTCCCCATTCAGTTGCAGACACACATTTTCTTTGCCTTTTCAATGAACATTCGATTGAACAGGGTCAAGCAAAGTGTGGGCTTACACAGGAATGAAGGGAACTGAGTTAGATTAACTGACCTTGAGTGAAGTGGCGCCGAAGAAGCGCCCTGGCTCACTCAAGAAAGCCAACCAACAAGTCGTGTGTGCCGCCGAAAGTTGTAGTCTTAAGGAAAATCCTGATCAAACCACCTCTTACTCGCACGCCTCACCGACAGTAACCCAAGCGCGAAAACGGTGAGCCGCACGCATCCCAGAAAAACACTCAATCTGGTACCACGTCAGTCCCAACTGCTTCCAGGCGGTCCCAGATGGTTCCACGCGGTTCCAAGTGGTCCCATGCTGTCAAACACTGACTATCGAGTCGAAAATTGTTTCCGCCATAGTTCTAAAAAAAATAAAACCGGTGCCAAATTTCAAAACCGCACGCGTCAAAACTGCCGCAAATGACCGCCTGCGTCCCACGTGAGTCCCGACTGAATCCAGGCAGTCCCAAGTAGTCCAGTCCCACTGCCGCAAGTGTTGGGGAGTCCCAACTACAAAACATTTATCTCATTTGCCGCATAAAAAATTAAACCCGTCTGTCGTGCTCGGATTTCGTACCGTCACATGCCGTCAACCGCCACCATGTCACGCTGCTGCTGCCGTACACACCAATGGTAGCAAACCTTCACCAAGAAAAGCAGACGCCGCGCCACAACAGAAAACCTTTCAGCGCCGTAAAAAAAAACTCCACTGTCGCGCCGCACGTCCCACCGTCGTGCCGCAATTCCATTGCCGTGTCGAACTTTCGTCGGAAAATGGCAGCAAATCGTCGCGCCGTGCCCCGTAAAAAAAAAGAAAACGGCAGCGCTCCGCCGTGCCGCACCACCGTAAAAAAAGGACGGCAGCGCTTCGCCGTGCCGTACCACCGTAAAAAAAAAAAATGGCAGCGCTTCGCCGTGTTGTACCACCGTAAAAAAAACGGCAGCGCTTCGCCGTGTCGTACCACCTCAAGAAGACTGCAGCGCTTTTGCACCACCATCGAAAAAAACAGAACCGCTGCCACAAAAATCCGGCAGCGTACCACCGTAAAAAAAATGGCAGCGCTTCGCCGTGTCGTACCACCTCAAAAAGACGGCAGCGCTTCTGCACCACCGTTGAAAAAAACAGAACCGCCGCCGCAAAAATCCAGCAGCGATTCTGCACCACCGTCGAAAAAAACAGAACCGCCATCGCAAAAATCTGGCAGCGCTTCCGCACCACCGTCGAAAAACCAGAACCGCTGCCGCAAAAATCCGGCAGCGCTTTCACACCACCGTCGAAAAAAACAGAATCGCCGCCGCGAAAATCTGGCAGCGCTTCCGCACCATTGTCGAAAAAACCAGAACTGCGGCCGCAAAAATCCGGCAGCGCTTCCGCACCACCGTCGTTAAACCCGGAGTCTTTGCTGGCCGCCACTGTAAAATTTTGGCAGCAATTCCCCACTATAGTGGAAAAATAGCTGGCCAAAATTGGTAAAATTTGGGCCCCGGGCCCAAATTTCACAGCGCCGTCTTGCAGTAGTCTTGCAGCGCCCCTGGGTCAGCCCCGTGGGACCAGCATCAACCAGAGGGGAGGGGAGCAGAGTGCTCCGTGCCTTGGCTATGGCTGCCCAACTCTCCTCCTTGCGCTCCTCAGCAGGTCTCCAGCCTGTGCTCAGGTTGCCTCAGGCAGCAGCTCCAGCAGCCAGCAACACTCAAGTGTGCTCGTCACACCCTGGCATCACGAGTGCATTGTGTGGCAGCTGGGGACAGCTGCCTGTTATATAGTGGCTGAGGAGGGTTGGGCGCCACTCCAGCCCTCAGGCAGAAAACGCGAGCTCACAATGAGCCCTTGATCTTTCCAAGATCCAGGGCTAATTGTGGCCGCACCACAGCCACAGCCTTAGGCTTGGACCCCACCGCCCGGCGGCTGGAAAAGTTTTGGCATGGAAGGGCGTTTTCGGACCCCACCGGTCCGCCAAGCGGTTCGCCACCTCGTCTGGCGACGTCGAGTTCAGACCCCACCGCCGATGCCAAAAGACCACCAGCCGTGTTTCTACATGGGTGGCGGATGGAAAAGTTTCCGCCCGCGGCTGGTGCTCTTTTCCAAAACGCCCCCCAACAGGGCGGGGAGGGCAAAGCGCCAGCCGTTGGCATCGGAGGCCGTGGAGGAGTGGTGCTGTGAACGGGCGTCACGGACAAACGTTTGGTCTAGGCGGAGACCCCATAAACGAAGTGCGTGTCGCACGAGACATCAAAACTGGCCGTTGGTGGTCCCCGGAGGTGGTCCCCCGCTGTGGTCCCACTGCATTGTGCAAAGCGGGAACGCGCAATTCAATTTTTTGTGGTGCGTTAACGGTTTTTTTCGAAATCTGCAACAAATACTTGGGGCGGAGAGGAGGCAGACAGACCATCGCACTGTGTGTCGTTCACTTGTCCGCGATTGCGCGTTCCTGCCCTTCGTTGTCCGCAGTTGTCTTCTTCGAAGTGACGTGGGGTGGAAGGTCGATCTGCCATGCGCTTTCTCCAGAACATTGCTTGTTTCGGCCGCGGGCGTTCAGTCCGACGCGCTGCCACGTCGCACGTGCGTGGTCTCTGGAGTCGTCATTGGACGCATTCGGATGCCTCCGTTGCAGTTCGAACTGTACTACAGATTCCTGTGGTCAGCTCGGGACATGCAGCTGCGCGAGCTTGTTTTCGTGGAAGCGGGTGTGCTGACGTGGTGGTTTCTTCTACTATCCCGTCGTTTGCTCCAAGGGTGGTCACACGCACACCCCCGCCAACGTCCTATGTCACACACTGCACGCGATCTCCATTCAGCAGTGGAGGTCCTCCCTTGTGGAATCCATCGTTGGAGGTTCGCAGTCCTCCCGCCGAGCGTCAGCACGTGAATACAGGGCACGTGGTGATCGAACAGGGCAGGCCTCCATCAGCACATTCGGCTTCCGGGGTTTGTCGCTGGTGTTCCTTCACAGATTGTCCTGTCGTTGTCATTGTGGGTGACGGGTGCGGTGTAAGGCATGCGGGCGGCTTATCACTGGTCGTTGTGTCCCTTGTGGCCGCAACAGTCTTTCTCGTCGTCGTCTTCGTAGTGGGGGTGTTGGTGTTGTCCAAACTTGTTTTGTTTCTTGCCATTGTGCTTGTGTCCAGGCATCGGTAGTCAACCCCGACACGGGTGTGGCGAAAGATGCCGCTGTCGAGCGCATCGGTCCGGCACCGCACGAAGCAGCGCGGGACCCTCCCGACCGCTGTCGGGACTGGTGAGTCCCGAATGAATTCCCGTTACTCAAGAGACTATATATGACCAATTTGTGCACGACAGAGAAAATCGGAGGCAGGAATGCTGGAAAGATTGGAAGCGGGGGCACAGATGGTAGGAAGCTAGAGGCTGCCCAGAGTCGTCAGGACCGCCAAACTAGAAAGGAACTGCCTTAGCAGGGAGCGGCAAGGGACTGTGAGAGAATAGCATGAGCGACTCTTTTCCCAAGGACGGAGGAGGGTCGCCGGGAAGTTGGTAGCAGCATACGAGGGGCACCGCAAGGGACGGGGCGCAAGGCGCTGACATGACATGACGACAGGAGGGCCAAGGAGACCGCAGGATAGGTGGGAACCGGCACCCGGAACGGAACAGTGTGCGGGACGCAAGGGGAACGGGGAGCGGAGATCGCCGAAAGACGGAAGGACGTTGGGAGCACCAAGGGAAGACATGGCACAGGCAGGACAAAGTGTCGGGACCACAGGGGACTAAGAAGAAGTGTGGTGTCGGCGGGACTAGGTGTCGGGGACCACGCGAGACCAAGGGACGACATGGTATCGGCAGGGCGAAGAACCAGGAACCGTGTAAGGACGAGGGATAGACGAAGCGCGGGCGGACCAAAGCGCCAGGAAACCACGTGAGCCTAGACGGGATGGCGGCGCCAGCGATATCACCAGTAGGGTAGGTATAGATGGGATAAAGCGTTAGGAGCCGCGGACGGAGGACGAAGGTCGGAGCTGTCAGCGACATAGTTGGCAACCGACCGATAGAGGGACGCGCGCAAGCGGGTCGTCACCCGGGGTGACGCCGCACAGAGGGAAGGGACTAGGAGCAATAAGAAGAGGAGGAGAAGTCGGGCGCTAACAGAAGTTGTCAACGGAACGGGGGAGACGGGCATGTGGCGGGAAAGACGGAGGACACCTGCGGCAACCCAGAGGGATCCTGGATCCGACGCAATGACAACGATAAAAATAAAATAACATAACATCAGGTGGGCGGGACCGTCCGGACCAGAGGTCCGGATGAAAATGATAAGTGTCGCCGCGGCAAGCGAGGGGGCCGGCCAGTAGTCCGGGTTACTCCGGACCAGCCTGACCAAGAAAAACGAAGTTCCGAGGACTCCACGTGGAAAAAAGGCTGGCCGGAGAAAATCGGAGCAAGGGGGTCTCAAAACTGGAAGCGGCAGCAGCAAAAAGCCCCCTTGGACCTTGGAGGTGTCATGACTGAAGACCGAGATGCAACGGTCATGTGCCGGCTGCAAAATCAGACCTTGGGTAGGGACCAACAGCTAGAAAGAAGAAAAATAGTTGTTGGACACTTGGCCCAACGGTAATGAAAGAGAAAGGGAAGGAAAAAGGGGAGAAAAAGGGGGAGAATGAAACAAAGGAGGAGGAAGGAGTGGAGGAAAAAGTGTCGCCAGGTTGGGACTGCAGCACTAGGAACTGGCAGGTCTCAATGATGACCTCATCCCTCCTAGATCCTAGGAGGGCAGTCCGGATTGCAGAGATAAGGTCCTTGGGGCATTATCTCTGCAATATCTGAATTCGAGCAAAACAAAATAAAAAAAATGCTGAAGTGAGTTGGCCGGCTCAYTTTTGGKCCTTAMATCTGAGATCTGATCTTGCGGAGGAGGAGATCTWGCCGTTTTTTGTGGGCTGACACAAAATGGCTAGCTCYGGAATGAGWTGGCAGCAAAATGGAGGGAAAACAAAGGRGAGAACAARACAAAAYTGCGTATTTGGCCCAAGGACTGGGCCAGATACATCAAAAAGAGGGAAAATTGAAGTAAAGGCTCAAATTTGGGGCAAGGGGAGCTTGGGAGTGGCTCGGAATGATGAGGACCATGGATCCCAACCAGATCCAAGGCTGAGATTGGAGCCGCCACTTGGAAAATGCACGGCCTACTCCGAAGAGGCCTAGACTAAGAAAAGGATAAAAAACGGGCCTCTAGGCCCTCAATTTTCAACAAAGGCTGCATTTTAGGGATTGGTACCCCAAAAGGCAGCTCTTTTGGAAGTGAGAAGAGGCCGGGGTAGGCCAAGGGGTAGTCCGAGGAGGTACCAGCCTCTCGGACTGCATGTACCAGGCCAAACTGAGGCCCAGGTGCCTCCTGGTAGGCCAAAACCTGAAATTTGGCCCTTGGGGTACCTCGCTCCACCTAGAGGCACTTGGAGGACCCTAGAGGTTGGGCGGTGCACCTGTTCCGGCCTACATAAGCTGGAGGTGTAGGCCGCCACTCTCATTTGAGAATGAGAGGTGCCCATGCTGCCCAAATGAGTCCGGGTAAGAGTCTGAGTGGGAGAGAAGCAAGGGAGTGAGGGTCGGAGTTAGCCTGTAGCCTGGCTATGGTGGTAGGACTGAGGAAGGAGATCTAGAGGCTGGAAGGGAGCAAGGAGAGTGATCCGCCATAGCCCTCAGGCAATGAGGTAGGAGGGGAGGCTGAGACAGGGGTCCCCTTAGCCCTCTTAAAGGGAAGGACTCCACATCCTTAGAACTAGGATTGCTATAGTTAAGAAGGAAGGAACTTAGGAGGCTAGAATCAAGCATTGGGACTCCACTTCCTAGAGACCAGCAAGAGGTGAGTGAAAGAGGAGGGAATCGTGTTGTGATTCACTTGGTGATACTTACGTGATGTTCCCTCTTGAGTAGATGCTTCAAACGTTGAGTTTTCACTTACTGGGGTGCTTGTACATGTTGCGATTCACTTGGTGATATTTCTGTGATGTTTCCTCTTGAGTAGATGCTTCAAACTTTGAATTTTCACTGATGTAGGTGCTTGTACATATTGCGATTCACTTGGTGAAAGCTCCGTCATGTTTCCCCCTGAGTAGATGCTATCAATCTTGAGTTTTCACTGATTTGGGTGCCTGTAAATGTTGCGATTCACCTTGTGAAAGTTCCGTGATGTTTCCCTTGGTGTTGATGCTTCAAACTTTGAGCTTTCACTGACTTGGGTGCCTGTACATGTTGCGATTCACCTTGTGAAAGTTCTGTGATGTTTCCCTTGGTGTTGATGCTTCAAACTTTGAGTTTTCACTGATTTGGGAAGCTGGATGAGTTGCGATCCACCTTGTGAAAGTTCCTTGATGTTTCCTACTCCTAGGATGCTTCAAATCTTACCTTTGTGCTGTCCTTGACGAGTGTGCGTGTGGCGCTTCACTTCGGGATACTTCGGTGATGTTTCCTCCTCCTAGGATGCTTCAAATCTTACCTTTGCGCTTCCCTTGATGAGTGTGTGTGTGGCCCTTCACTTCGGGATGCTTCGGTGATGTTTTCTCCTCCTAGGATGCTTCAAATCTTACCTCTATGCTGTCCTTGATGAGTGTGTGTGTGGCGCTTAACTTCGGGATACTTCGGTGATGTTTCCTCCTCCTAGGATGCTTCAAATCTTACCTTTGTGCTGTCCTTGATAGGTGTGTGTGTGGCGCTTCACTTCGGGGGACTTCAGTGATGTTTCCTCCTCATAGGGTGCTGTTCACATTGTCAGTTTGCTGTGCTAGGTGCATGGGTAGGGTGCTGTTCACATTGTCAGTTTGCTGTACTAGGTGCATGGGTTGGGTATTGTTCACATTGTCAGTTTGCTGTACTAGG
>BFEA01000143.1:1360501-1381920 GCA_003427395.1 Chara braunii
ACCCTTCTTCTTCCTCCATCACCTGCATCGGTGCACCATAGCCAACCACCCCCAACCCTTCTTCCTCCTCCATCACCCACACCCGTCCACCATAGTCGACCACCTCCAACCCTTCCTCTTCCTCCATCGCCCACACCCGTCCACCATAGTCGACCACCCTCAACCCTCCCTCCTCCGTCACCCACGCCCGTTCACCCGAAAGTCTTAGGGGGTCGCGAGGGGGATGCACGGGGCCTCGGATAGGATCGGTTAGGGTAAGTCAATGAGCGAGGTCGATTAGGATGTGAAGCTTCTTGTGTCTCTCTCTCTCTCTCTCTCCGCCTTCCCCCACTCCTTCAAAATTCTTTAACCCTTAACCCTTCCGTCACCCCTTCCCCTCCATGGCATGTGACTACTCTACCCTCACCTGTTATATTGTCAGGGAATGAACAGAAAGGAACTTGGTCCTCACTTGGTGGAAAGCGAGGGCAAGGGAAGGGTTGTCGGTCCCTTGCGCCACCAAGAAGGGAAAGATACGAGACTATGGAGAATATTTGTGAAAGCGAAAAGGATTGTTGTTTGTGGACGAGGTTAGTTTGACTCAACCATCCTCCCGAACTGCATGACTAAGGCGATTGCATGACTTGCTTGTGGGAAAGGGGGGGGGACTCATAAGGGGAGTTGGGAAACAAAGGGGACTTAGGATTGCGGGAAGGGGCGATGTGTTGACCCCAATGGGGATTGTACTTGGTCATTTGTCTTGTGTGGTCTTGCGCAGGTGAGCAGCCTCGGACGATTTGGACAGGGCTGGATCCACGGATGAGGACTAGGGTGGGAGAATTGGCTAAGGGATGGACTTGGACCTCGCTTAAGGTGTGGATGTGGGATGGGTTGTATGGTCGGATGGCCGGATGCTTGGACGAACGGTAGACGCCCGGATGTAGTTGCGTGATGGTTGAATGCTATGGCTCTCTCGTGAATGCAATGCAAGCCTGGAAGGACTAAGGGCTGCTTTGGATACATGGATGTGATGCTAGTGGCTCTCGCAAAAAAAAATATAGCGGTTAGGGGTCCGGGCGACGCCGCCTCGACCCAAGGATGCTGCCGGGGGTGTCCTGAGCCACTAGACTTAGTGAAAAGGTGCGTGGCCCAATGGATGACGGTTGGCCTGCGCACGGTAAGAAGGGCTCCGGTTACCTGGTAGGCGGTTGGGATTCCGTGCTAGTCCGGGTTCCAATGAAAATCCCGCGGCGGAGCGATCCGACCGACCTGGGTGCCTTCTCTCCTCTTCGGAGCCCAGCGGGCTCCATACACCGCACTTAAATGCTTGAATGAACCTCATATGAACACAAAAGGTAATCAAGAAGAAACAATCCTGCCCTATGAACGGACACCCAAGCAAAGATAAAGGAATGAAGGGAGTTGCTAGACTCCAAGAAAAACTAGCTCCCCCTTGAAGATGCTCACGAGAAGGAACCGGGCACTATGTATGGAAAGTAGGGGTGAGTGGCACATGCTGTCCTGAGAGAAAATTTGTGAGCTATGGGTAGGAAGCGCTGAGTGCACCAGGGGAAAGGCACTTGTGTTATGTGTGTCCCACTTGGGACTTGTGATTGCATGATTGGGATTTCGAGCGTCCTGCCGTTCGGAAGGAAAGGATTGGTTTGCGCTGGCCGGTGCGGGATGCGAACTGGTCGTCCTCTTTGAAGTTCACCGGGTTCTGTGTGTGGGGGTCGGGCCACCGGGCTATTAGGCAAGGGTTGGTCTCGTCGGCTGATTAGTAGCATTCTCACCCGAGCGGTCCGAGCATGGCTCGATGACCTTGCCCAGGCGGGATGTGAAACGTCTTCAGGCGGGGCGGCTGCTTGTCGGCAGACGGCAGGGGGACCACTGCATATGGGGCAAGGAAGGAGCCTCGGAGGCGATTAGAAGCTTCTCGTAGCATGGCTTGGAAAAAGCTGATTCTTGTCGGACCGAAGGAAGTGAATTCCTGGACGGCTGGCTCCAATGGCCCTACCGAGATGTGCGGGGTGATTCCCAAGATTAACGGTGGGTACACAAGCGACAAATCGGGATGGGGTATCCTGGGTAAGGAGGAAAGGGCGAATGCCTTGCCGAGACCTGGGTACCGCGCTCGAGACGGTTGAGCTGCACTTGAGGTATGGGATAAAACCCTGCCGATAGTAACAGTGGAGAGACAATTTCCGGGGAAAAGGTCGGTGAGGAGATGACCGACCTGTGTGCGACGTTTGCCTGAGCTTTGCTTTTTGTGCCTCCCTCCATAAGGTTTGCCTGATGAATGTTGGATGGGGATGGGGTCTCTAGTCTATTCTCAACCCCTGCCTAAGTCTGCACGAGTGAGAGAACATGAGGAAGAAGGCTGGATAGGAGTCGGAAGAAAGTGGAACCAAGAAGAAGGAATGCGGGCCACTGGTGATCGATTTGGGGTACGGTGGGACAATGGCACTTGGGAAATGGATAAGAATAGTTAAAGAGACCCGGATGAGGGGTCTGAAAAAAATCTCTCATCTAGGAAAGAAAAAGCAAACCATCTGACCATGAGGGGGCCGTATGGTGCTCTTATGTGGAAAACAGGGCAAGCGCCGGGAAAACAAGATGGCGCGATGGTTGTCACCTCCTGTCTACTCTAGTGGCCCGGAGGTGCCTATAGAGAGGTAAGGGGTGGGGTATCTGTTGTTCTTCCGGAAGAAGGGACGTGGACCGACCTAGAACCAGCCTATGAAACCGTGATGCTGGACAAGAAGGACGCGTTCCTCTGGATAGAGACAATCTGGACTAAGGTCAGCCTGACGAGACTCTCACCCAGCTTGATGGACCTAGAATTCCGGGGAACGGTGGAGGCCCGAGGGTGGATCTACTTGTCCCAAGAAATGGAAAACGCAATGGTAGTGGGAGTAGTATTGGGCACTGCACCGGATCAGTTGTTTAGGCAAGCGGAACACGAAGTGGTGTGGGCAGCATGTCTGCGGGCTGAAATGGAGATGGAGAGGATGGAGGTGCGAGTGGAACTCGGGGACCGGAAAAATATGAGACGCCCCCTTAGGACAATGAGATGCGTGCTACCCCCGTTTCTGGTGGATGTAGTCTTTGGGACCAGGGGTAGATTGGAGCGGATATGTCGGTCAATGACGCGTCCGAGGTTGTACCGAGGTGCTAGGCAGGACTTCTTTAGATTGTCGGTGGGTCGTTCGAAGGAAACTGGGCGGAAGAATTGGCTGAGGTGTTAAACCTCCTCAGCGCAGACGAAATCTTCGTTCCCAGTCCGGTGCATTGGCAGATAGTTTACCGAAACATGGCAGCAGGGGAAACCTTCTTGGAAGGAGTAAAAGAGATGTTCCTAAGCGAGGAGGAGGATTTCAGTGATGAGGAGGACGGGGACGAGATAGAGGACTGGGATTTCTGAGGGGGGCTTACCTGGGGAAAACGGGTTGTCGGTTATGTGCAGGTAGGGAACGATGGCTCGGGAACTCGAATTATGGGACTGCACATGGGAACCGAGACGAACCTGAAGGGGAGTAGAGATGTCAATACCGCCGAGTAATGAATGGAAAGGGACCACATGTGATTGGCGGGGGTATGAGATTGTGCCGGAGCTATCGTACGTTTGGATAGAGCGTATCTGGAATCCGTTGAGGGAAGAGGAAGGATGGGAAGAGATTGCGGAAGGAAGGGTGGAATCAGCTGGGACGATCGTTCTCTCGGAAGAGGGTTGACACCTGTTCTGCACGACGCTCGCTGTGGGACAGAACCCGATGTGGCTTTTAGGGGACACTGAGGCAAGGGCTCGGCAGGCGGGGGAAAGTTTTGCTAACAAAGGGTGGGATACGGTCAGGACTCAGCAGTAGAGTCGTGATGGGAGGATGGAAGGAATTTAAACCGCCCGGCGCCCGAATCAAGACCTGGGTACCCGAATTCGTGGCAGACTGGTTTGGGGGTTTTGATCATGTAACAGAGGTAGCCGACACGATGGAACGAATACACGTGAATTGCACATGGCTGGCAGGGGAATTCTATAGGACGTCCTTGAAATACGGGCCCTTCCACGACGACAGAGCCCGGGAGGTCCTTATCATTTTGGACATTGAAAGGAATGACCGGCAGGAGGTGGCCCCGGAAACTAGGGAGGCCATAATCCGCCGTGAGGTAGCAGCAACACCTTGTTATATGGATGATGTGTTCAAATTGTTCGAGGTACTGTGGTTCGACTAAGCACCGGAAAGCCGTGGGGCCAGACAGATATGGGAAAAATTGCTAAGATAAGGGAATGGGATGTCTGGCCATTGTAGGGTTCAGTGCGGATCACGGACCAGGAGAGCAGAGGCGAGTGTGCGATGGCGCGAAGAAGAACGTTCCTTGAGGAACGCCCCTTGGGCATTGAACCGCGTAGGGAAGTACCGGGTGGGGTAGAGGTTAGCTTGCCGGCGGCAAGTGAAGGCTGGCACCGGGTGGCGGACTGGGTCAGGGTTGAGCTTGTGGAGAATATGGTTTACTTGGTGACGAAAGTTGAGTGGCGTGCGGCCGAGAATGGGGAATGGAACCCGGACCCACGGGGGCACGTGCGCGCAGAAGGGCGGTTGTATGTGTCGGAAAATGGATGGAGGGAGTTCGGAGTTCGGCTGGCATCAAGAGAAGACCCGTTGAGCATGTTTGAAGGGGCGTGGCAGTTAGTATGGCAAGCGGGATTTGAGTTCACAGATCCGGGGGTTGACGATGTAACAGCGGACCTTAGGGTAGCCATGGTTGGGAGTTTTGAATTGCCTAGTGAAAGCGTACGAATGAGGCTGCCACCCTTCTTGTTGGAAAAAGTGGGCGGTTTGGAACTCGTTAGACAAGCAGTAGCCGATCTCGCAAGCCTGACATATGAAGAGGCGATGGTACATCGAGAATACTATTGGGCCTTCTTAGAAAGGGGGTCGTTCAGCGGAGAGCAGAAGTACGAGGTGATCCACATCCTCCGTGCTGTGTTTAGTACCGGGTCGAGGGTTCCGGTCGTGGGAAGTGAGGTCCTGTGGGGCGTTGCCCGGCGAGAGATAAACCAAGGAATGGCATACGTAGATGATTTGTACCGATTATATGAGCAAATGGAGGAGGGGACAAGTCGGTAATAGCGCCAGGAAGAGGGGAAAGAAATAGAAGGGGAAAAGAAGTGCCAGGCTAGGAATCGGGGAGTTGTTCGGGCAGAAAATTGAAGACCAAGGGGAATAAGTAAACTTGCGTGCTGTTTAAAACTGTGCAGGGGACTTCTAAGTCGGAAATGGCAATGAGACGCGCCCGGATGCCGCGGCGATCGATGTACCCGCGACCACCCACGGGAAACGGAGGTGGATGGGAGGTGTCGCTCCCAGCAGACTACGCGATTCAAGGATTGGATGTTGAATGGAGAGCCGTGACCCTGGGAAGAGGACAGGCGTTCATGATGGTGGAATGTTTGTGGGATGGTATGAGGATTAACAGGGGACCGGGGGACGACCTGTATACTGATCTTAGGGTGACGGGGACCGTATACCTGTTAGAGCTCGGATGGCACATATTGGGGACGGAAGTGGCACTAGGGCATGGGTTGTTGCCAATCTTCCAAAGGGCTACTAGGGTACTAAACCGGGTAGGACAGGAAGTGCGAGGGAGAAGAAATGTTGGGATAAGGACTCGGGTGGAGGTAGGAGGCTGGCGAGATTTTAAGGCCCCAATGACCGGACTGAGGTGCCGTGTACCTCGCTTCATGGTAGACCTGGTATTCGGCAGCCTCAAGAGGGCAAGGGAATTGGTGGACTCGACCGTGGTCTGGATCCACCTCTTCCGACCACAAACAAGGAGCATGTTTTACGATGTGTCGGTCAGACATGGGCCGTTCTGGGGAATCAGGCCTGGGAGTTACTCGAATTACTCGAGATTCTGATATTCGGATTGCCCCACCTATCGTTTGAAGAATATGAGCCAATAATTATCAGGGAAATTGAGATGGGGGAAAATTACCTTGCGGGGGTGGCGGACTTGTTCGAGGAACCAGATGAGCAGGGCAGGCCTGAGGGACCAGCATGAGAAAAAAATGTTAGGGAGAAGTAGGGAAATAAAGAATGGGTACTAAGATAAGCAGGCAACCATCAACAAAAGAGAGGCAGTGGTTGGATTCCGGCCGAACCAATGATGCGGCAGGGAGGAACTAGGAAGACAACCCGCTCCAAAGATTCTGGGGCACCTGGATGCCAATAAGCCGAAAAGGCCATCCCCGATAGGAAAACCACTGGGCTCAGGTACTGCCCTGAGAGTCAAACCGCGGTAGTAATGAAATGCCAAAGCGGCGGCGGCAAGGCTTCGGTAGAAGAAAAACCTGAACGATGCCCGGGAGAGAAAAGTCAGAAGAATCGTACTGATTAATGTAAGAACGTAAAATACAGAATAGGCGGGTTTTAGGGCCGGGACTAGGGCAGTTATGACCTCTTCCGACCACAAACAACGAGCATGTTCTACGATGTGTCGGTCAGTCATGGGCCGTTCTGAGGAATCAGGCCTAGGAGTTACTCGAATTACTCGAAATTCTGATATTCGGATTGCCCCACCTGTCGTTTGAAGAATATGAGCCAATAATTATTAGGGAAATAGAGATGGGGGAAAATTACCTTGCGGGGGTGGCGGACTTCTTTGAGGAACCAGATGAGCAGGGCAGGCCTGAGGGACCAGCATGAGAAAAACGTGTCAGGGAGAAGTAGGGAAATAAAGAATAGGTACTAAGATAAGTTGGCAGCCATCAGCAAAAGAGAGGCAGTGGTTGGAGTTCCGGCTGAACCAATGATGCGGCAGGGAGGTACTAGGAAGACCACCCGCTCCAAAGATTCTGCGCACCTGGATGCCAATAAGCCGAAAAGGCCATCCCCGATAGGAAAATCACTGGGCTCAGGTACCGCCCTGAGAGTCAAAGCGCGACAGTAATGAAATGCCAAAGCGGCGGCGGCAAGGCTCCGGTAGAAGAAAAACCTGAACGATGTCCGGGAGAGAAAAATCAGAAGAGTCGTACTGATAATGAAAGAACGGAAAATACGGAATAGGTGGGTTTTAGGGCCGGGACTAGGGCAATTATGAGCAATCGGCCACCTTTTTGCAAAAAAAAAATTCCCATGTGCAGGCTAGGTAAAGAAATGGCAACTGAGGAAGGAATCGATGACCAGCAGAGCGGAGGAAATTAGGGCACGGATGGGGTTGGGGAACGAAACGAGGGATCAGCCAGGGATCGAGAGTCAGCCAAACTGAAGGGGACCCGAAAAGACGGAAAGGACGCCTCAATTGGAGAAAGCTCAGGGAAAGTTGGGGGTAGCAAAAGGGGACCTCAGGAAAACAGGGAAGGGGGAAACGATATGAGAACAAGTCCTCGGAACTCAGCAGGAGCCACCCCGAAAAAGACGAAAGTCTTGGATACCAGTCATAAATTGGCAGACATAGAAAAGCGGATTGCTGAATCTAAGGCAAGGCTTATCGAGTAGATGATGGTCGAGGATGAGGAGGACCCTCAGGGCACAGGGTCACGTGAGGGACGCAGGGCTGGATGAGGCTAGGTATGAGGGGAAGGATAATAGTCACAAAGGAACGCCTAGCAAGAAGGGGAAGGACAAGAGCGACCCCCCGGCGGAAGGAACAGAAAACGCTATGACCCCACCCGCCATTGACAGCGACACTAGCAGACTACCCGCCACGCCAAAAGTAACATGGGCGTGTAACGGACTCTGGAGCCTTAGGGAGAGAGTGCTAGGATGGTTCGACCCAAAAGGATCATCGAAAACCAGGGAGAGGCAGAGGGAAAGCAAGGAAGGGGAAGGAACCAGTGCAGCCGGGGGAGCGGGCTCCAAAGGCGGTCTCAAGAAAGTAGTCGCCACCCTCAACAGGACACTGAACAAGAACCAGGGGTATCTCGCAAATGCAAAAAAGAAACTCACGTTCGATGGGGCCAACATTACGGAGTTTCTAATAGACTATGAGAACCTAGCGGCCTTACTGAGATGGACGGAAGAGAAGAAGATGGAGCACCTAGGGCAGCACGTGTCACTAAGCTTGGGAAGGGACATTATGGCCATCGTCGCCTCCAGTGGATCCTGGAAAGAAACCAGGAATGAGATGATGAGGAAATACCTGAAGGCAGAGAAAATGGCAACAGAGGCCGAATTAGCCGCAGTCCAGAGGAAAAACTATGCAACTTACAACGATTTCCTGAGTTCACGTTAGTGGCCTTGCGAATTCCCGGGGTAACGGACCACATAATGAGTAAATACTTTCTCAGGCAGTTCTCCGAGTTCGATAAAGATAAGATTTTATCAGCATACCAGCAGACCAGTATGTTCGAATACACGAGAGATGTGGACTTCAGCACCGTAACAGACCTTGCGGAAAAGACAGTGGTTACCGAGACGCTAGCCCTACTTAAGGAAGGGGAGGTCATAGATCTGACCGGGAAGACAGGGGATAAGGTCAAGAAGGGGATAGAGAGCCTGCACGAACGGGTGCACGGGGTAGATAGCAAGATGGACAGAATGGAAAATGCGTTGTTAGTAATGCAGGCGCAAGTGTCCAGACCCGGCCTCCCACCCCAAGAGGTGGTTCCGGCAGCCGTAGCAAACCGGGGGTTTGGCAGGAGTGACCTGGCAAACGAACAATGCAAGTACTGCACCATGATCGGGCATTTCGTACGTGCCTGTCCGAGACTCGATCACGATATCGAGCGGCAGAGGTGCAGTAGGTCCCTCAAAAGGCGAGATTCTCGGACCCAAGGGGGAGCGTGTCAAACTCGCTAGGAGGGATGCGGCGAGCCGTCATTCTTCTGAATAACCTAGAAATAGCTGTTGTAGAGGCAGAGCCGATAGCCGAGATTGTCTGGGACCAGCCAAGGGGGCGGGGACCACAGGTTAATTTTATCTTAGAAGGCAATGGCCAGGATAGGGTAAATATCACCACTCGTCGGGCCGACGCAGAAAAGAAGCTTATTCAAGATACAGCAATGGAAGAAATCGCAGGGACTAGCACGGGTCAGCAAGAGACCGAAGCCGGGGATTAAGAGAAGGTCTATGGGAAGCTGAGAGAGGAGGAGCCAGTAGACAAGGCTACGGCGGCAAAAAAGAAGTTCAGGTATCAAATTCCGATCCTGACTTCACCAGAAATCAATGGCACCCTAAGTAATCTACTGGGTACCATGGTATCGGTGTCTTTTCAGACTATGCTGCAAGCCAGCCCGAGACTGCTTAAAGGACTTGCTAACGCGTAAGCTCGTAGAGGTAGAGGAGGCCCCGGAACTGCAAGAGCAGCACACGGAAGAGGCCGAGGCGCCACAAGGAGTCTCCAACCTCCAAAGCATCCCAGGGGGCCTGGAAGATTTGGAAAAAACCTTTGCTGATATTCGTCTGAACTTGCCGGACCGAGAAGGGGGTGAAGTCATGAGAGCACCGCCTGACACTAAACTCAGCTTTCACGCACTGCCCGTAGGAAAGCTTAAAATCCAGATCGGAACTCACCACACCGATGCATTAGTGGACGGCGGCGCGGAAATTACCCGCATAAGACGGGATTTCGCAACAATCACCGGGTGCACAGTAAATAAGGAAGTAGCAGGGAGTATCAGGGGAGCCGGTGGCGAAATCCCCGTCACTGGGTACGTCACCAAATGCGCGGTCAGGGCAGGAGTCCGGGAATCCATCTGGTCTTTCCAACGGATGACCGTCATGGAAGAAATGGACCATGACATAACCCTTGGGAGACCATGGTGCGCCAACGTAGAAATGATTGGCATGCACTTGCATGACGGCACGTACATGGCAGACAGAGAGGATCCGGTGACTGGTCGCGGGGAACTCCTCCGACTCCTCGGAACAGGAAGGGACCCTCCGAAGGGCAAATTGGCAACCTGGTCGCCAACATTCGAAGAAAGTGCACGGAAGGGGGCATTCACACGAATGGAAGGTATGAGGGAAAGGGTAGAAATTATGATTGAGGAGGCTTTTAGTAAAAAGGAATGGATCAAGATGGGCTTGCCCGTAAAAAAGAGGAGGCCAGAGGACGAGTCCCTGGAAGTTATGGTGGCAGAAAAAGAGTCGGAAGTCGAACTTGGGGCCAGCCTGCCCAAGCCAAGGGAAGGCCGGAACGAAACATCGGAGGTAGCACTTGAAATCCTAGACTTATTACAACTCGTTAAGGCCATCAGGTACCACCAAGTGGGGATGGACCTCGCAGCGCTTGCCAAATTTGAGGAGGGGGTTCGAAAAGGGCTACTGTCTCAATGGGAAGCTAGTCAGCATCCAGCCCCGCGTCTTGGAGGTAGCAAGGCCGATCCCGACCGTTCTAGGAAAACGATCCCCGAAGGTAGTGTGCGAAAGTATAAACCCGTAGGCAAGAAGGCCAAGCCGGTCTCAATCCTAGTAGAAACGTCAAAGGAAGAGGCCATGGAAAAAGAGGAGGAAATATTGCGGGTAATAAGGGAGAGGCGAGCAACGGAAGGGCATCGCATACCAGATGAGGTAGCAGACACCATGAAAATAGGAGTGGAATGCTTTCTAACAGTGGAAGAAACTCGGTTGATAAGAAAAGCATGTCAGGAGTTTCATTTAGCTTTCGCCTTCAACGATCATCAGAAAGGACGATTGGACGCAAAGCTAGTTCCCCCTGTCAGGATCCATACCGTACAGCACGAGTGTTGGAATGATAAAGGGTCCGCCTAYGAGTTTGGRRTAGCAGCGGAGGTCACCGACCTGCTWRGAGCYAAAATAGATTCTTTCGTSGYTGAACCCACCGCATCYCCCTACGYSAACAAGTGGTTCGTGTTCAGGAAGCCCAATAAGACACTCARGTGGATCCAGGACCTGSAGAAGCTCAATGMGGTAACAATTAGGGACGCAGGCTCGCTTCCACAGGCCGACTTATTGGCAGAATCTCATGCAGGGCGGAGCATTTACTCCCTGGTAGACTTGTACTCAGGATATGATCAGTTGTCGCTCGACGCGAGGGATAGACCGTATACCGCAATGCACACCCCGGTAGGATAGCTACAGATGCAAGTGACCCCTATGGGCTTCACAAATGCGGTAGCAGAAGATCAGAGGAGGATGCTCGCCGTCGCAAGGGATATGTTTCCGGAAAAGTGTGAACCTTACATAGGTGATAATCCCGTGAAAGGCGCAAGATACAAGGATGAGACGGAAGTACAACCGAGAGTACAGAAGTTCGTCAGGGACCACTTGCAGGACATTAAGGACTTACTCCAGCGATTCCTAGTCTACAACATTATTGCAAGAGGACCCAAGAGCATCCTGGTCGTCCCGGAAGTTACCATACTGGGATTTCGCTGTGGAGCTTATGGGAGGAGACCCGATCCAGCAAAGATAGATAAGATCTCTCAGTGGCCGACACCCCTGCGTACCACGACGGAAGTACGAGCCTTCCTAGGGGTGGTTGGATTCTGGAGGATCTTCATCAAAGGTTTCGCGAAGATGGCAGAACCCATCCGCGCGATGATTAGGGAAGGTGGCACTATGGATTGGACCGAGGATAGGGAAGAGGCAGCCCAGACCCTGAAAGACATCCTATCATCCGATCAGGTCACGTTAGCAGCACCCTGCTTCAATGACGAGGTAGGACGGCCCTTCATTTTAGAAACAGACGGGGGACCATTGGCAGTAGGAGGAGTATTGATACAGAGAAGCGAGGAGGGTAAAGAAAGACCAATCAGATTTGAAAGCAGGACCCTGAATTCGGCAGAACGACGGTATTCGCAGTTCAAGAAGGAGGTYTTAGCAATCCTGCATTGTCTTAAGACCTTCCAGGCATACCTATTCGGGAGGCGATTTATCCAAAGGATCGATCCCACCAACGTTGCCGGAGCCCTAAAGAATTACAAGCCCATAGACCCGACCGTTGGCAGATGGATAGGCTTCATGTGGCAATTTGACTACAAGGTCGAGCGAATTGCAGGGCTTCGAAATAGGGCAGACGGGCTGAGCAGGGTTTGTATCACGCTAGAAGGAGTAGAGGACGCAGAACCAATTGACGCCTTCCTGGAGTACGAAGGAGGGACCCTTGTCGTGGATAATGAGATGGCAGATCCGGCAATTACAACAGGACAGTTACTGATTCAGACCTTGAAAAAGGGCGCACCTACAGTAGTTGCAGAACCCAGGGAAGGACCAGTCACCACGGTTAGACGTAAACAGGAAAAAGACTCGTGGGGAGCAGAAATAGGGGCCAAAGAGGAATTGATGGCAATGGCCGTGGAAGGGGGACGGGACGCCGTAATGACGTTGGCCGAAACCTGGGCGCAAAAGGAGTGTCAGTACCTAGTCAACCTCACTCGGGAGGAGCAGGGTGCGGATCAGAACGAACAGGAATTCTTCCTCATACAAATGTACAAGGGTGTCTTCAAAGAAATCGGTCTGCTACTTGTAGGGAACAAACAACCCACGGAAGTCAGCCCCATGGCAAGGGAGGAAGTGGAAAAGTATGTCCTAAGAAATGGCCACCTGTTCAAAAGAGAGGAAGGGATGATGCCTAGACGCGTCATTTGTGGGAGATCTAGGCAGTTGGACGTAATTCAGGCAATGCATGACGGGCTAGTTGGAGGTCACCGGTCGTCAAAAGGGACACTTGCAAAGATTGTGCCCCTGTATTTCTGACCAAGAATGGCAAGCATGGTCACAACGTACTGTCAGACGTGTCTGATATGTCAAGAAGGAGCTCCGTACGGGTTTACGAGCACCTCAGACCCACTCGGGTACTGGGACCCGGACACCTTGTTCACCTCGATCTTGCGGTTATGCCCGTGTCAACGGATGGGTTTAGATACATCTTGGATGCAAGGGATAACCTCAGTGGCTATGTAGAGGTTGTAACCCTCAAAAAGAAGATGGGGAAAGCAGTGGCCGATTGGGTGGAAGATTTCTACCTAAGACACCCCTTCATGCGCAGATATATAGCAGACAATGGGACATAATTCGTCAACCAGGAGGTATTGAACAGGCTTAAGACACTGTGTGTGCCGATCAAGATCACCGAGCCCTACCATCCCGAGGCAAATGCACCGGTAGAAAAGGGTTACCGCACTTTGAAGAACACAATCGCAAAGTTGGCAGCATATAATCTGGGAAGTTGGCCACGGTTTCTCAAGCAGGCAGTTTTCGCCGAGAACGACTCCAAAAAGAACAACGGGATGTATTCCAGCAGAACTCTGGCATGGAAGGGAGATCGATTTTCCGATAGAAGCTTTGGACCCAACCTGGAACAGGCTAGATGACGACCCACACTTGACCACGGAGGAGTTAATTGTCGCACGTTGCCAATAGGTCGCCAGGAATGAGGAGGCATTGTAGGAAATAGTTAACCGTGTAACGGATAGTCGAATGAAGGACAAAGCAAGGTGGGACCAGGTGAAGAATATCCGGAAGGAGCCGTTCCAAGTAGGGGAAAAGGTGCTAATTAGGAACTCATCCCTTGAAAGCACATGGTCTGGGCAGCTGGGGAAAAGATTCAAAGGGCCTTACATGATCGCTAAGCGGGTCGGACTGAACACATTTGAACTTGAGGATCTCGATGATACTAGTATAAGAGGGTCATTTTCGGGACAGAGACTGGTCAGATTTTTGAGCAGGGATCCGGTGGAACAGTGGCTACAAGAAGCCCAAGACAGGGAAACTGGGGAATTGACAGCCTGAAAGGCGGGCAATTGGCTATAAGTTCTTGACCGCCTCCCTGTGAAAGTCATCATGACCATAGGGATTGTTCATTTTGTGTGTCTTGACGTTTGTGGAACGTGGGGAGACTGCCTGGGCTGACTGTGACTTGGCCTGGGAGCACGGGACAATGTTTTATAGTTTTTGTGGGGTAGCGCTGGGGACTGTCTACACGAGGTATTTATGTGCTGGGACAATGTACCATAGTTTTTGTGGGGGGAGGCTGTGGATTGCCTACATGGGGGCACCTATGTGTTGGGACAATGTGTCGAGAGTTCTAAGGGATAATGGGACTACCAACTGTATGGGGGCAAGCGAGAAGTTCTAGGGAAGCCTCCAAAGCTGCAAATGGGAGTGGAAGGGAGTGCGTGTGTATGAGGGGTACCGTGACTGTTATGTATGAACAGGACTAGGCAAGGAAGGAGCCGTAAACAACAGAATGAAGTTTGGAAATGAAAACGACCGCAACACTATTAACAGGCCTACGGAGGGACAGTCATTAAGGCAGGCCGGGGAATCAAGCTCCAGGAAGAGGAAGTTGTACGTGGGGTTTGATCACAATCTAGTGGTAAACAGAGGAGGGAAAAAGCAAGGGACCAGGGGGCCATCACCACCAAGGGAGGGGGAGCCGATAGTCCTCCCCTCTGAAAGCGACACCAGCAGCGAGGAAGAGGGGAACCTAGAGGAGGGACAACGACCGGGAGAAAATGACCCAGTGGAGTTCATCGACCTCACCAGCGATGAGGACGAAGATGAAGTGACAACGCCCGCAAGGGAAGAGCGGAAAAAAGGGGAGCAGCCGGGTGAGAAAAATGATAAATGGATAGAAGAATTCGGGTACGAGTTTAGTGAGTGGTTCGATCAATGGGGCACTATTTTGCGATACCAATGGATCATGAAGGCAAGGGAAAAGCTGGGCAGGGGAGAGGATCTAGTCCCAACAACCTTCTTCACAGAACAGACACTCCTCCAGTTTCAAAGAGTAAAGAGGCAAATGGAGCAGGAAGGGGAGAATCGCGCAAGGAGGGAGGCTCAAAGCAAGCCACCTGGACATTAGGGAAATAGCAGGCGTAAGGGGGGGGGGGGGTGTAACTAGAAATTGGGAAGGGTTGGTACTTGGGAAGGGACAACTGCCATTTTGAATTTCGCATTTGAACTCTGCCAAATGGACTGAAATGAGACAACTTTTGACTAAGACCGGGCAATGGGTGCTACTTTGTGTAAGTCGTTGCACTTTCGGGAAAATACATAAGGATCAGTGCACTTAGATATAGAACTGTGACGGGTCGCGTTGGCTAAGAGTAAGTAAGGGGAAAACAAGGGGGATCTAGATGAGACGAGTCAATAATGTTGTCGTGCATTCGAACTTTGTCTCTTTCTTTTTGGGAAAGGACCGTAATGAAACTACTTTTTGGATTGTGGAAACTATTGGGGGTTGGGAGGCTTGTGCTACTTTGTATGAGTATTCGCTTCTTTGGGGAAAATTTGAACTTTTTTTGGTAGTAAGAAACGGACTTCGGGGATGATTGACTTTGCCTCGAGGAAATAGGCAAGGGCATGTGAACTCTTGAACATTGGAAGATGCAGTCATGGCGAGAGTTTTTGTTTCGCTTCGAAATTGTGTATCCATGGTTGAATAAGTCGCTCCACGAGTCCTTGCGAGAGGTTAGGGGACCTATGGGTAGAGAGGTACCCTCTACCCTAGGAGCCTAATCCAACCTGCCCCAGGCAATTCCAGAGCATTAAGAAGCATATGAGAAGTCAGAAAAGTGGCAGGGAAACATTGAAATGATGAAACACCCCTTGCAATGGTTGAACGGTCGGGCGGGCTAGTGCTGCTTGGGGCCGCGAGCCCCAACTTGAGTACTAGACGCTAAGTCGGATGTATGGAAGGATGTAAGAGTGACAAAGACATGAGGAAAAGGAAGAAGCATGCGTAAAAACCCAAAACGATGGCCGCCCTCTAACCCCCGAGACAAGATAGGATCCGTGTCCTCGAGGCCCACCCCCTCGGGCGCTAACATTGCAATGGACAGGGATGACCCTAATCAGGCTGCTCAATTGAAATGGATAAGGATGGTCCTAACCAGGCTGTGTCCGATTGCAATGGATAAGAATGGCCCTAACCAAGCTGTTCGACTTGGAATTGGAAAGAACGACCCTAACCAGGTTGTTCGGAATGACCCCTGATAAGGGTCATTCTTTGGAATTGGCACTGGGGTCCCCTTGCATGGCTGCTTGGAATGCATGATATTGGAAGAGCTGAGATTTGGAAAAGGTATTGATGAGATATTGAGCCAAAGTTTGAAAGAGACATTGAGTTGAGCCTTGGATAAAGATTGGAAAAATCTGAGAGTGGAAAAAGATATGGAACTCAGCTTTGGAAAGGATATTGGACTCAGCCTTGGAAGAGACATTGCATTGAGCATTGGGCTGAGATTGAGCATGGGAATAAGACTGAGCATTGGAAGTGGATTGAGTATTGGAAAGTGCACTGCATAAAATGGGGACCCTAGGCAACTTGAAATGGACTTGGAAAGGGCTTTGAAATGGATTTTCTCCTTTCTTCTAGTCTTTGGCCTCAGCAAGAGGGGGATACCGGTGCATGCACCGCAACCCCAAGACCTCTATCCCTTTGAGGGAAAAAGTCTCGGCGCGACCTGTCCCTCTTCGAGAGGACGAGGGTCAAAGGACTAAGGCACCTACCGCTTGGATCGGTGCGGGACGTCCGGAACCACCTCCGACAATGAGCTCTAGTCGGGGAGTTCAGACTGCGCCTCCTGTTGAATGCCTAAACGTCAAAGGGTGAGAGAGCCAAATGGGCAAGGAAGTCATTCTCATCTAAGTCTATTTTGTCCTCTCCAACCACACGCCATGTCATAGAGGGGTGCCATGGCCGTTTGGGTCGGACCTCGGCTGCCCGTACTAAGTTGGGCGGCACTGTCCAAGGGGAGGGGCCTGACGGAATACCGGGTGGAGTCCGCGGCCACCACGGGGCATTGACACCGCCCCGCCGGAGCATTACAATCGCTTTGGGACTAATTGCGAGGTCTTCGTAACTGCACTCGCGAACTAATTGAGAGCCCCAACTCTCTTGAAAGAAAGAGGCCGGAATCCAGAAAATCACCACTCGGGAGGAACGATTCGCGAGGAACGCTCTTACGGCTAGACGAGGCCCTGGGAGGCTTGGATTGGACCTGCCTGACAGACGAGAGGAGGAACCTCAGTGTTGGTGCTCGGCACGTCAGAGAAGAAAGGTCGGACCGAGTAGGAGGACGAGGCGTCATCCGCTGCGAAGGAACTGATTACTTCTTTTGTGAAGCGGATGGGCTTGTGTCCTTGACTGCGGTTGGTGGGCCAAAGGTCTCGTACCTCCGAAGTGAGAACTAGTCGCGCGATGGGGACATCGCGTTTTGAGTGGGGGGAAGGTGTGCCATCTACCAATGAATACGCATAAAAATAAGACTTGTAACTGAATTTGCATGGGCTTGTCAAGATGGCCGGAACAGAAAAAGATTGTAATTGACCTTGTATAGGCCTGAGAAAAGGGGGCCTGGCAATACGCCAGTACAGAAAGGACTTGAGCAAGTGACATGGTATGAATCGAAACAGGCAGGATGAGAGTTGGCTGTGTAATTGGCTCGTATAAGCTTGGAAAGATGAGAAGTGGCAAAGGGGTGAACCAAGCATTGCACATGAAGTATCAAATAAGTAAAGGGCCAAGAAGGGCAGAGGGTGATATGCATGTGGAATTGGCAGGACCTGAGAAAGGCAGGGAGGAATGACCGGAAAGAATGTATGTGGATCTGACTATGTCTAAGCTTCGGGGAGAGGCAAAATTGTACTGTAAATGTCTGGATGTCCTAAGAATAATGAATGAGACGAAACCAAAAGGATTTCTGCTCAAGAATGTTTTCTCAATGAAATGGGAAGATAGATTTGAGATTACGAATGCAGCCTTCAAGACATTGTCGAGAGCGAGAAATAACGTACAATGAAAAACTGGCTGCAGGGCATGTCTGTGATCAGACCCCTCCAAGGGGCAATGCTAGTCAACTGGATGAGGGAAAGAGACATCTAACTGCTTAAGCTCCTTGACGTGTTGCTAACTCGCACCTGGAGGAAGCCATGGCGAATGATCCTTGTGACATTCGTCGCCAAAATCTTCCTTTTACCTCGGTTCCTTGGGACGGGGGTGATGGGCACGTCGTCCACTCTCTCGTGAAACGATACGGGAAGTTGTGGGGGAACTCTTGGGTATTTGGGAGTTCCAGTGAGAAAGAGATACAGCTGTTAGACGGACGTTGATGCACAGAGAGTGTTACGTGCTCGTTACAAAGACATTATTGACCCCTCCAATACCCTCCCCCGCCCCAAGGGGCGGAAACTTAAAGAAAGACCCAAGGAAAGAATGGGAAAAACAAAGAGAACCCTGACAAGCTAACTATCCATCCCACCCCACTCCTCTCCCCTGGCTGTCTATCCCAACTGACTATGGATTGGTGCGCGATGAGTACATCGCGAATGAGTGGGGGGAATATTGACCGGTGAGTCCCGAATGAATTCACGTTACTCAAAAGACTGTATATGACCAATTTGTGCACGGCAGAGAAAACCGGAGGCAGAAATGCAGGAAAGATTGGAAGTGGGGGCACAGACGGTAGGAAGCTAGAGGCTGCCCAGAGTCGTCAGGACCGCCAAACTAGAAAGGAACTGCCTTAGCAGGGAGCGGCAAGGGACTGTGAGCGAATAGTATGAGCGACTCTTTTCCCAAGGACGGAGGAGGGCCGCCGGGAAGTTGGTAGCAGCATAGGAGGGGCGCCGCAAGGGACAGGGCGCAAGGCGCTGACATGACATGATGACAGGAGGGCCAAGGAGACCGCAGGATAGGTAGGAACCGGCACCCGAAACGGAACAATGTGCGGGACGCAAGGGGAATGGGGAGCGGAGATCGCCGTAAGACGGAAGGACGTTGGGAGCACCAAGGGAAGACATGGCACAGGCAGGACAGTGTCGGGACCACAGGGGACTAAGAAGAAGTGTGGTGTCGGCGGGACTAGGTGCCGGGGACCATGCGAGACCAAGGTACGACATGGTATCGGCAGGGCGAAGTACCAGGAATCGTGTAAGGACGAGGGATAGACGAAGCGCGGGCGGACCAAAGCGCCAGGAAACCACGTGAGCCTAAACGGGATGGCGGCGCCAGCGGAACAACCAGTAGGGTGGGTATAGATGGGATAAAGCGTCAAGAGCCGCGGACGGAGGACGAAGGTCGGAGCCGTCGGCGGGATAGTTCGCAACCGGCCGATAGAGGGCGCGCGCAAACAGGTCGTCAGCCGGGGTGACGCCGGACGGAGGGAAGGGACTAGGAGCAATAAGAAGAGGAGGAGAAGTCGGGCGCTGACAGAAGTTGTCGACGGAACGGGGGAGACGGGCATGTGACGGGAAAGACGGAGGACACCTCGGGCGACCCAGGGGGATCCTGGATCCGACGCAACGACAACGATAAAAATAAAATAACATAATATCAGGTGGGCGAGACCGCCCGGACCAGGGGTCCGGATGAAAATGATAAGTGCCGCCGCGGCAAGCGAGGGGGCCGGCCAGTAGTCCGGGTTATTCCGGACCAGCCTGACCAAGAAAAACGAAGTTCCGAGGACTCCATGTGGAAAAAAGGCTGGCCGGAGAAAATCGGAGCAAGGGGGTCTCAAAACTGGAAGCGGCAGCAGCAAAAAGGAGCCCCCTTGGACCTTGGAGGTGTCATGACTGAAGTCCGAGATGCAACGGTCATGTGTCGGCTGCAAAATCAGACCTTGGGTAGGGACCAACAGCTAGAAAGAAGAGAAATAGCTGTTGGACACTTGGCCCAACGGTAATAAAAGAGAAAGGGAAGGAAAAAGGGGAGAAAAAAGGGGAGAATGAGACAAAGGAGGAGGAAGGAGTGGAGGAAAAAGTGTCGCCAGGTTGGGACTGCAGCAGTAGGGACTGGCAGGTCTCAATGATGACCTCATCCCTCCTAGATCCTAGGAGGGCAGTCCGGATTGCAGAGATAAGGTCCTTGGGGCATTATCTCTGCAATATCTGAATTCRAGCAAAACAAAATAAAAAAAATGCTGAAGTGAGTTGGCCGGCTCAYTTTTGGKCCTTAMATCTGAGATCTGATCTTGCGGAGGAGGAGATCTWGCCGTTTTTTGTGGGCTGACACAAAATGGCTAGCTCYGGAATGAGWTGGCAGCAAAATGGAGGGAAAACAAAGGRGAGAACAARACAAAAYTGCGTATTTGGCCCAAGGACTGGGCCAGATACATCAAAAAGAGGGAAAATTGAAGTAAAGGCTCAAATTTGGGGCAAGGGGAGCTTGGGAGTGGCTCGGAATGATGAGGACCATGGATCTCAGCCAGATCCAAGGCTGAGATTGGAGCTGCCACTTGGAAAATGCAACGGCCTACTCCAAAGAGGCCTAGACTAAGAAAATGATGAAAAACAGGCCTCTAGGCCCTCAATTTTCAACAAAGGCTGCATTTTGGGGATTGATACTCCAAAAGGCAGCTCTTTGGGAAGTGAGAAGAGGCCGGGGTAGGCCAAGGGGTAGTCCGAGGAGGTACCGGCCTCTCGGACTGCATGTACCTGGCCAAACTGAGGCCCAGGTACCTCCTGGTAGGCCAAAACCGAAAATTTGGCCCTTGGGGTACCTCGCACCGCCTAGAGGCACTTGGAGGAGCCTAGAGGTTGGGCGGTGCACCTGTTCCAGCCTACATAAGCTGGAGGTGTAGGCCGCCACTCTCATTTGAGCATGAGAGGTGCCCATGCTGCCCAAATGAGTCCGCGTAAGAGTCCGAGTGGGAGAGAAGCTAGGGAGTGAGGGTCGGAGCTAGCCTGTAGCCTGGCTATGGTGGTAGGACTGAGGAAGGAGATCTAGAGGCTGGAAGGGAGCAAAGAGAGTGATCCACCATAGCCCTCAGGCTGTGAGGTAGGAGGGGAGGCTGAGACAGGGGTCCCCTTAGCCCTCTTAGAGGGAAGGACTCCACAACCTTAGAACCAGGAACCTGCCATGGCTATGGAGGAGGGAACTTGGGAGGGAGGAGAAGCCGTACTCAGGAGGCTAGAATCAAGCATTGGGACTCCACTGCCTAGAGACCAACAAGAGGTGAGTGAAAGAGGAGGGAGTCCTCCCTCTTCTTCTTCTTCTTCTTCTTCTCCTTCTTCCTCCTCTTCTTCCTCTCTTTCTTCCTTTTCTTTTCCTCCCGCTTCTCCCCTTCCTCATCTTGTCAAAACTGCGATTTTTACTGATTTGGGTGTTGGGGTGTGTTGCGCTTTACCTTGGGATACTTCAGTGATGTTTCCCCCAGTGTAGATGATGTCAAACTTGTCATTTTGTTGATTTGGGTGTTGGGGTGAGTTGCGATTCACCTGGCGATACTTCCGTGATGTTTCCTCTTGAGTAGATGCTTCAAACCTTGAATTTTCACTGATGTAGGTGCTTGTACATGTTGCGATTCACTTGGTGATACTACCGTGATGTTTCCTCTTCAGTAGATGCTTCAAACTTTGAGTTTTCACTGATTGGGGTGCTTGTACATGTTGCGATTCACTTGGTGATACTTCCGTGATGTTTCCTCTTGAGTTGATGTTTCAAATCTTGAATTTTCACTGATGTAGGTGCTTGTACATGTTGCGATTCACTTGGTGATACTTCCGTGATGTTTCCTCTTGAGTAGATGCTTCAAA
>BFEA01000143.1:1386328-1400318 GCA_003427395.1 Chara braunii
CACAACCGTCCGCCATAGCCAACCACCTCCAACCCTTCTTCTTCCTCCGTCACCCACACCCGTCCACCATAGCCGACCACCTCCAACCCTTCTTCTTCCTTTATCATCCGCACCCGTCCACCATAGCCAACCACCCCCAACCCTTCTTCCTCCTCCATCACCCACACCCGTCCACCATAGCCAACCACCTCCGACCCTTCTTCCTCCCCCATCACCCACACCCGTCCACCATAACCGACCACCTCCAACCCTTCTTCTTCCTCCATCACCCTCACCCGTCCACCATAGCCAACCACCCCCAACCCTTCTTTTTTCCTCCATCACCCACACCCGTCCACCATAGCCGACCACCTCCAACCCTTCCTTTTCCTCCATCGTCCACACTCGTCCACCATAGCCGACCACCCTCAACCCTCCTTCCTCCTCCGTCACCCACGCCCGTTCACCCGAAAGTCTTAGGGGGTCGCGAGGGGGATGCACGGGGCCTCGGATAGGATCGGTTAGTGTAAGTCAATGAGCGAGGTCGATTAGGATGTGAAGCTTCTTGTCTCTCTATCTCTCTCTCTCTCTCTCTCTCTCCCTCTCTCTCTCGCTCTCTCTCTCTCTCTCTCTCTCTCTCTCTCTCTCTCTCTCTCTCCGCCTTCCCCCATTCCTTCAAAATTCTTTAACCCTTAACCCTTCCGTCGCCCCTTCCCCTCCATGACATGTGACTACTCTACCCTCACCTGTTACATTGTCGCGCCACCAAGAAGGGAAAGATACGAGACTATGGAGAATATTTGTGAAAGCGAAAAGGAGTGTTGTTTGTGGACGAGGTCAGTTTGACTCAACCATCCTCCCGGACTGCATGACTAAGGCGATTGCATGAATTGCTTGTGGGAAAGGGGGGGGGACTCATAAGGGGAGTTGGGAAACAAAGGGGACTTAGGATTGCGGGAAGGGGCGATGTGTTGACCCCAATGCGGATTGTACTTGGTCATTTGTCTTGTGTGGTCTTGCGCAGGTGAGTAGCCTGGGACGATTTGGACAGGGCTAGATCCACGGATGAGGATTAGGGTGGGAGAATTGGCTAAGGGATAGACTTGGACCTCGCTTAAGTTGTGGATGTGGGATGGGTTGTATGGTCAGATGGCGGGATGCTTGGACGAACGGTAGACGCCCGGATGTGGTTGCGTGATGGTTGAATGCAATGGCGCTCTCGTGAATGCAATGCAAGCGCGGAAGGACTAAGGGCTGCTTTGGATACATGGATGTGATGCTTGTGGCTCTCGCAAAAGAAAATATAGCGGGTAGGGGTCCGGTCGACGCCGCCTCGCCCCAAGGATGCTGTCGGGGGTGTCCTGAGCCACTAGACTTAGTGAAAAGGTGCGTGGCCCAATGGATGACGGTTGGCCTGCGCATGGTAAGAAGATAAACTCTCAATGAATTCCCTGGACTGCCCGAGTATTGGAAAGAGCAATTGCCTGGTCAGACTTAAATGAATCAAGAAAATGTCGCGAGTGACGAAAGAGCTACCATCTTGACGCGAGAGCGGAGCTACGTCCCCCATAGTAAAGCCTTTTCGCAAAAGGCCCATCCCCATCCATCTCATAGCATTAGGTGGGGGTGCCCCTGGGACGAACGACCCGCGCCCTGAGCGTGAGCGTGGGCGGGTTGAGCCAAGTGGGACCTGCAGTGGGGTCGACCAAGGCTCGAAAGACCTTCAGGGTACGGCCCCTACAGTGCGTCACGCAGGAGTTGGATTTAAATCCTTTGTCGCAAAATATACATGGAGCTTCCACAAAGCCGCTCCGGCCGAGTGTGCTAGCCATACCTCTCGCGAGCCCCTATGACGGGATAGGGCCTACGCGAGGCACGACTTACCTCCACCTTACGGGAGTTGTCACCTCCCTTCAGTGGGCGTATCCCCGCCGAGCTACCAATCCACAATACGAAAGCTAATCAGTTGCAATCGCAGAGGTGGACCAGCCGAGGGCGTTTCTCGTTCGCTGTAGCATAGGGGGTACGGGCGGTAATACGCCTCTATCGGACCCGCACACGAACCGTCATCTTGGGGGGCTGAGGTCCCAAGCGCGACTCAGCGTCGGTCGACTAGGACGTATCCCACACACCACGCGCACACCACTCTACGAACATAAAGAACAAAACACACACACACACATCGAACAACGCGACAACACTCCTGGTCCCTTAGTAACCATCCCATAACTTTTCCGACGTGGAAATCGGATAGTCGTCGCGCGCGAGACTTAGTATAAAACCGCGCGGACGCAGGTTAACTCATATCGACTCGCAATGCAAGAGCACACAGGCAGTCGCAATGATGGCGTACTATATAGTACCCATACTCATGTTGTCCTCGTTAATCTCGAGGGTCGTATTCGACACTCGAGCGTCGGCTGACACGCGCTTTGAGGGTTAATCTCTCGACGCTGGACAACCGCCATGCGCGGTTGAAGACCACACACCCTCCTCTGCACTCTGTGCAGAGCGGGTGGTACACAGGTCCATACCTGTGATGGCAGTCGTTTCTTACTGCCCTGGAGATGAGCCCCACTCCAGGCCTAGACAGAAGTCAAGGGGTTTGACTTTGACGGTTGCTACGGACTACAACGTCCAACCATAAAAAAATCTCTAAAAAGCAAAAAAAAAGAATAGGCCGAAGGTTCCCTTATTCCAAAAGAAATCATAACCTTGGGGTACCCTCCCCTTTTTGGGTGGTGCCAGCGGCCTATGATAATCCCAAGCGTTCGTGCATATGTGCGAGTCCCTTTGGTCCCATAACTTTTAGACGCTAGGGCGGCGAAGCGTCGTGCGCAGGATTCTAGTATAAAACCGCGCAGCCTCAGGCCAGTCCTATACCAACCAGCGATGCTAGTCATACGTGGTAATCGCGGCCTCGGCCTCGCGATATTGAATGGCTGAAGGATTATATCGTGAGGGGTTACGTAACCCCTCACGATATTGAACGGCTGAAGGAATATATCATGAGGGGTTACCCCTCATGATATTGAACGGTTGAAGGACATGCCGTTCGGTCCTCACGACATTTCCGCCTTCAGGGTTGGGTGTCTCGATGGGCAAAGCAAATAGGCTCTGTGCGAGGGGAAGTTCCTCCCCTGCAGAGTTTAGGGCTTGGGATGTCCTGGACAAGGACCTTGGATCCCGGCCCAGGACCAACGTCCGACTAAGAAAACCCCCCAAGAAGCAAATAAGAAAAAGGAAGGGTCTTCCCTATGCCTCTCAGTCTTAACCTCTGAGTAGGTTCTTAGCACTGGGGCCTCTTAGGTGACGCAAACATTCATCCCAGGTACACCCATGTATGCATGTATAAAGGGGTAAGTATGTGACGATCACTTCTCACAGTCTTTGCGGGGTTCCTCACAACCATATGTATATATGTGATCGCAGGCAATCAAATCCAGTATCTAAGTCACAGCACATACCTGCAATCACATCAAAGAGTCAAACAACAGTCCACGCACTACACGGAGTCAACCCCAACCATCCTCGACACTCATACCCCTTCCTTTAGCCATGCAAGCCCCAACCTCCTGTCCAACCAGCCTTAATTAAATACTTAGTACCTTTGTTAAATGGCCAGTCAATAAAGGTCCGGGTGAAACCTTGATGAAACAATGAAATCACCAGGGCTAAGGCCTTTTAGGTTAAGTGTGGGGGGTGAGTTGGAATTGAGTCGTAGACCGACGAATCGGCAACCGACCTGTTATCAGTGATAACAGAAGATGATCCTCGTAGGATCGAGCTGAATCTAGTCCAGATCCTGAATCAAATGATCAAGAGGTCCTGTAACACATGACAGGTCAATCCCCAAGCTAGATCTATAAGTCCTTGGAGGATAATCACGATCTCATTCCATCATCCTAGTTAACTAAGCCTAAATATACCTTTAAGCAGTGCCCAAAGCAAAGGTAGACCCTGGCATAATCTCCCCTATACAGGGTGGATCGCCAGCATTGTCACCTGTCAAAATATATTCTCTTTTTAACTAAGAAAATTTCGGCAGTGCTTCCCGTAGGAAAAGTGCCCTTCCAGAATTTATATCAGCCCAAATATGAAAACAAAAATAGTCTTTGAGTTTCCGAAGTCCAATTTTGTCTAACTCCCTGAATTAGCAAAATTTTGGGCAGCACTCCCTTTAGAAAATGAGACTTTCCATATTTTTACTAAGCCATATATGAACTTTAAACAAGTTGAACTTTGAAAAGTCATAAAGTTGACCAACTCCTTGGATTTGCAGAAATTTCGGCAGCGCTTCCCGTAGAGAAAGTAGCTTACCAAAATTCATACAAAGCCAAGTATAACAAAAAATCCCAGAAAATGCGAGAATTGACCTAGGTAAAATAAACTTAGCTAAAAAAATGCAGAAATCGAAACTAACTCCTATCGCTCTAACACGTGGCGAGCGACTAAAGCAACTACCTATCAACATGAAACCCAGACCAAGTAGTAGCCTCACTCAGTCTCATGCAAGCCAAACCACAAAGGTAAGTACTCTCACCATCCCCAAGTATACCTGAACAAACACTAGTTAATAGTCTTTCAATGCTTTACCCCTTTACACCCAGCTTACATAAGGCATAAGATCAAGACACCCAGACTTATGGAATGAACCTTACCTTAGCCAGGCCTAAAGTTGGGCCACCCAAACTTATGGAATGAGCCCAACTTAGCCAAAGTATACACAAACACAGGGCACAACAACTTTTTTCTTCTTTGGGCATATGACCAGGCATTCTAGTCGCCCTGAACTGTTTAAAGAGCCAGATTATATATATATATATATATGTCTGAACTTAATTTTCAAAGTGGGCGTAGGACTGAGCCATTCATCTTAGAAACAATGCTCAGTCGGCCCAAAATTACCTTCAGTTATACTCTTAATTATACTCTCTTCAGGTCGTGATAGGCTATAGTCAGACCACCTAAACTTATAGAACAGTTTGATTAGCTCGTTCATAGTAAAATAGTAATAAGGTATACCCAAATTATAACCTTTGGGTTCCAGCACATGCAGGCTTTGAGCCATACCACCTGAACTTACAGAACAGTCTGACTCTCTGCCTGATTCGTTTCTCTCTGATCCAAACTGTGCGTGGCATTGGGCCAGACCATCTGAACTTACAGAACGGTCTGCCCCTTTGTCAAGTTCATTTCCTCAAAATAAAACAGGAAGAGGCTGAGTCACCTAAACTTATAGAATGGCTTAGGCCGCCTCGTTCAGAACCAAATAAACAGAGGAAACCCAAAGTAAACAAAGCAACCAAAGCACCTGAACTTACAGAACACGCTTGGTCCCTGAAAAATCATTCACAGTCAGCCTACCCAAGTCAGAGCAGTCAGGCCACCTAAGCTTATAGAACAGTCTGACCCTCCACGCAAAGCCACAACACTGGGTCTCCCCAAACTTCTGGGGACTTCCCAGCCTCCAGAGCAATCAGACCCCCTAAACTTATAGAAGGGTCTGACGTTCCACTCAAGCCAAAATAAACATAGCACTGGGTCTCCCCAAACTTATGGGGACCTCCCAGCCTTAATGACCCAGTCAAGCCCTCAATCAAACAGCCCTCCATCCTGCCTTCCCCAGATGCGATTCCTTTCAACAATCTGATTTCATACAACAAATAAAGTTGAAACTGAGATTGGACAAACATTCCTTTACTTAATCTGATTCATCGTCCAGAAAGTCAAACAAAAGTCAAAGTAAGGCTGCACACCCTATACCCAGTCAGAGATGCAATGGGAAGTACAGATAGGGGTTATAACTGGGTTTATAGAGGAAAGGCAAAAGGTTACCTGTCAGTTCCCTGCCTCCAGAAGTCCTCCTGAGTTCCGGCAGAGCTCCCGCAATCGGTGGGACGACTCCCCACAGAGTCTTGCTGCGGTCCTACGGGTCGCAATCCCGCCTGCCGCCTTCCTCTCAGAACCAGGGGACTAGACTTAGAGTAAGAAGGATAGAAAGAGAAAGCTTTTAGTTCCTCAGATACAAGAAGGGTGCTCTCAGACTCGCAGGAGAGGGCCTTGATATCTTCCTTCGCCTGAGGGCCTCACAATGGTGGACAAAAGCAGCGACAGCCTGGTCCACTCTAAGTCAACTGTCGAGGTCAGGCCTCTGACGATCTCCCGATCCGCAGCAATGACCCCCTTCGCCACTGCTCCACCACGCTGCAACAACAGCCTTTCTTACAACCCAACTACTCCGCTCACACCGCAGCACTGCCCTTCTTTATGAGGAACACAGCAAATCCATGCAAGGCAGTGTACACAGTCTCCATATGCAGCTGCAGATCGCTGTGGTGCACAACAACACTCACGATACTCTTTCAACAGCAGCAACTTTGTACAATGTCCTCAACAGCAGCAGCAGTTAGCACTACTGCAGCAATCCCACCAACTAAAAACGACCAAGCACCTTTCTTCAAACCAGCCACTGTCAGCCGAGAATGGTCAGCGGCAGTCAGCAATAGCTTACGGCGGTGTACAACAACTCGTCAATAAGATCACAAGCCCACAACTGGCCTCACTCTACCCTGCCTCACAGCCTGTCGCAGCCCTGCTATCTCCCCTCAGCGATCCTGTCAGGTACGCACATACACGCGGCCAACGGGCTCTGCTGGACGAGGTGGGCAGCACAACGGCCCAAAGGTAGGTCCCCAACTTCACGGCCCTGCGTTACCTCCTCCGATATCAAAACGGAACCTTCCGTTAGAAAACGGCCATGCACACTGCTGGCTCACGGCCATGCTCGCAGACAGTCAGCGGAAAACCGCTCCCCCATCGGTGCATATGTCGCACCCGGCAACAGGTAGGTCCCCTAACTAGCGAATGCGCCACTCAGTCCGCACTGTTCAGCCTAACCAGTCTACCCGCGCTCGTGCGTCGCGGAGTCACAGACCAACGTACGTGACATCGTCACCAAAGTCGATCGCCCGCACACAACACGTACGCTCTCTCCTCTCCTCCGAAGATATCTCCCCTAGTGGGATACTTCCACCAACGGGTGACTGCCTTCTTGTGTGGCCGGCTTCGTATACTTCCTCAGGTAGGTGAAATCGAGTGGATCTTGGCGCAACCCGCACAACACCTTGCGCATACAATCGCGGAGAGCAGCAATAGCCCCCGACTCCAACCTCGGCTCCTTACCAATGCATATGGACCCGAAGATGGATTCACCCCTGGAGTTCAGTCCGATGCATGCCCCTCTCCCGTCACAGTTGCAGGGCGACCGGCGGGGCTACTTCCTCAGGCACGAGGAGCGGGACTGAGTGATTCTTCCGCTACACACACCGCTCACAGGTAGGTCCCTAACCCCTCAACTCCGATCGATAGGCGAGCCCAGACTTGCGCATAGAGATGCTAGCGCAGCCATGTCCGCCGACACAAGGAGCAAATCAGAATGAGTCTACAACCAAAAGTCAACCAGGTACGTGTCCCCTTTTCCCTCCTTTTCTTGCCCTTGGCTTCACCCCTGCCCCCACGCATTCTCACATTCTAACCCCACGGCCGCTCCCTCGCGCCCAATTCCACACAACCTCGCTCAAAAACTGAATGAAAACGGAATGAATCTTTTGCAGACAGGCGGATAAATTCGCTGCCATATTCCGTGCTACCCCGCTTCCACCGTGCAGCTTCTCTTCTTGCTAATTCTCATCTTACCAACTCTCTCCTAAAACTAAGCCCGTCAATCGACTCGCAGCGGTCGAGAATGCCCACTTTGATTCCTCCTCCATCCGATTCCGCCAAGTCACGTGCGCAAGCCACTACCCATTCACGTCATTTTCCTCCCCGCCATAGCCTCGCGCACCCCTTTTCCTACCAGCCTTCTCAAACACACCCTCTTTCGCCGATCTGATCGTACCAATCGCTTCGCCCTGCGCCATACCCCCCACCCCTCGACTTGGCCTGCCGAAAACTGCTAAGGAACGGCCGAGTAACTAACTCCCCTTCCCGCCATACCCACTCTTCCTTGTCATCCTCGTCTCCTTCCTCATCGGCCCGCGCTCGCTGACGTCTACCGAAACTCAGTGCAGTACATCCGGGTGGCATACACCGATTTGGACCGCGCGAAGACTAGACCGATTGAGGACTGAGGCAACAACCGAGAAACAGGAGTCTGTCCCGTTTTATACACATCGGCCTTGCGCAGGTGTCGCACTAAACTCCCCTGCGCCGTTCCAATTTTCAACGGATGTCCCAAAGGACCCAGCACGACGCCTCCAAAGGTCACTCGGCCTTTCTGCCTTTCGCACGCCCCGGCTTGGTTAGCGTCCGAGTTCACCCCGGATTTTCACACGAGATCCCTGTGCCGTGGCCATGCGGATCTCCTCGTACCGTTCCAACCTTAGCGGGTGGCCCGAAGGATTGGGCTGCATAGCAGCCCTGGGGTACCGCCAACGGGCCGACCGGCCCCCCGCAAATTCAGGGTATTTGGTTCTAGCCACCAGACTCTACCGTCTAGGCCCAAACCCGGGCCTGTATTTTGTTAGTTCACGGGTGCACTTGCTACAGCAGGCCATCGGCCCAGTCAATCGGCCCCGGAAGGTGGATCCCAAAAGACAAGAAAGAAGAACTTAAAATAGCAACGACATTAAAGCAACTCGAAAAATAAAAACGGAAGGCTAAACGGTACAGGGTGCGGGACATACCGGCGCTCCCTTAATCTTGCGAAGCGGGCCCACGGCCAGACTCCCCTAACAAAACTGAGGGGGGATAGTCCCGCGGGACCCTCAACCCCTCGGTTCTTCGCTGCTTCGTTGCTCCCACGCTGTTGCCCGCTGGCCTCGAACCTCGTTCCTCTGCCGTGCAAGTCCGCTGCCGTAACCTATAGGGCTAAGCCCAAGCCTGGAACTGGCCTGCGCAAGCCTTAATATAAGGTGGTACGGCGCGGCGCCCTGGGCTGGGCCTCACTCCCATTTATAACTAGACACGCGGATGCTAAGCACCCGCGCTGGCTCGTTCAAATAGAGTCGTGGTTGCCTTGTGCCCTACTTCGTCTGTCAGGCCTACCATTAGCCAATCATACCAGATGAAAACGGATCTTTTACTCCCTACTCTAATCCGTAGCAATCCGGGTCGGTCGACTAAACCGGCTGCCCAATCAATCGGAAGAATCACACGCGCGCCTTAAAACTGCGCGCCCACAAACGTGGCCGTGCCTTGCGCGGCTTATTTTGACCCGAAACTATCTTTCCTGTCACCTGCAAAAACCAGGGCGAATACCCTTGTAAGGGTATTCGCGCCGACACCTCCTTTCGTTACCGTTTGTCCGTTGTTGTAGCTAGCAAGTGCGCGATGGATTGCAGGGGTTGGATGGATGATGTCGTCGGTGGTTTCAACGGCGGTGATAACATGCAAGTCCTCATTGGCCATGCAACATCCGTACTACCCTGCATGCAGTTCTTCTCCGCCGACGCCCTTCGGTGGAGGGTGTGTTGGGCAGTCCCCGGAGAGCATGCACGTGGGTGTTCCACGCGGTGGTCCACATCCGCGGGACATGCGGGCGGACGGCGTTTTCGCCGTTCGTGATCATCCTGTGTCCGTCCAGCAGCAGTACGATTTGTATGGATCGCGGGCATGCGTAGAAAGCGCAAGTGTGGCTGCCGGCTTCGGCATGCCTTCACCGCCCACACAAAGCATGGTCGTGGGTGGCAGGCATTGGTCTCCCCAATGCTCCCAGGGCACTTGCAGGTTGTTCGGCGCGTGGTGTTCTCCATCTCCACCGGAGGGCGTTGACACGGATGCCCCTTGCAATCGGCCGAACGCAAGGCCTGTGTCCCCCGGGACTCGCGTGGAGTCAGTGTTCGATGAAGGCACGGGCGGCTCGGAAGCGGGCAACGAAGATGGTCAGGCAGAGCAAGGAACCGCCGTTCCCACGGTCGCAAGTTCGACGGTCGGGCGGGGTGATGTTAACGGCCAGGGCGCGGGTGGTGGAGCGGTCGGCGGACGACTTGCGAATGGCCGCCCGGCAGCTCAGAAGAAGCAAAATGTCCCATGGACGTTGGATGAGCGGGTGAAGCTTGCGATTTTGATGGGTGAGGATGATGCCCTTATGGCGGATGCTAACGGCCAGCACCGATTCAAGCAGAGGAAATACCGGTATGTGTGGATGAATGAAAGGATGGCGGATGCAGGCTTCAAGCACAGCGACGGCCAAGCTCATCGTCGAGAAGTGTGAAGCGTCTGGACAGCCGTCGTATTGGGATATGTCTACGGAGGAACGAAAGGAGAAGAGTCTCCCGCTTTCGTTTGAGAAGGCTGTGTGGGACGCTATGCAGTGGCAGTTGAATCGGTCGTCGATAAGGTGTGACAACACAATGGCCTCAGAGAACCTTCCGGGCGTTGGAACAGATGCAACACCGGCGGGAGGAACGGACGGAAGATGCGCGGAGGAGTCGGACAATTCTGCTAAATCGAGGCGGACAACCAGCGGGAAGGCGAGAAAGGAAGATCCTGGCAGCAGCGTGTCGAGTTTGGGCAGGGCCATGGAGGATTCCACTCGATCTTACTGCGATGGCCTGGACAAAGCGGCCACCACCCTTGCCAAAGCTACCGCAGACGCGGGGTGTGCGATCGCTGCTCGGATAGGGGACGTGGCCGAAGCAATGCGGGGTGGCAATAGTGTTCTAGAGTTGCTAGTGGGTGTCCTTGCTCGGAGGGGGGCGAACGTAGGTGCCGGCGGCGAAGGTCCGACTCATCGGTTTACGGACCCTTCGTCGAGGTGATCACTTTTTTTTTGTTGTTTGGTTTCTTCGCGTTTGCGCTCTGATAATTTTGTATATAAATATACAGAATTATATATATATATATATATTTTCCTGGGGAGGTAAAATAACGGTCGTCGACATGTCCCCGTCGGTGGTGGTCGACAGAGAGGCGACATATGCATATACATGTATGTACATATACATGTATATGCATGTGTCTCCTCTTGGTCGAACACCATCGGCGGGGACACGTCGACGGCCCTTCGTTTACCTCCCAAGGAAAGATTCATGACCCCGCCCATGACGTAAGGGAAAATACATCAAATCAGATCATGCAGAAAACGAAGAAAAAAAAAAAAAAGTTCGAATAATTCCGGTGTTGACGTGACAACGTCGACGGAGTCGGTGGAACGGCCCGGCTGTTCGCACCTCGAATCGTATAAAAAAGGTGTCCGCATCGGGTGTGATCGCAGTCTTTGCGCAAGCTAGAGTACCGTGCCTATGCGTTGTTTGTCCTCATCGGCCTGCTATCGTTTTTTGAAGCTGGGTGTGCTCGGGTGTGCGCTTCGCCACGTGCTGACCGGCGAATCGGGCGGCTCCATTCGCCGAGAGGGAGAGGGGGAGGACTCTCCCGAGAGAGAGAGAGAGAGAGAGAGAGAGAGAGAGAGAGAGAGAGAGAGAGAGAGAGAGAGAGAGAGAGAGAGAGATGGACGTGTGTGTTTTTTGTCGCGGTATCGTCTTTGGCAAGGGCGTCATGGTGTACGAGATGCGCCACCAGCGGGACGGGTACCACACCAGGGAGTTCGATTTCGCGGATGGCGTGACACGTAAGTCCATCCGCTTCTACGAAGTTGATGTGGATGGGGCACCCGCTATGAAGATGGACGTGGGCTTGGGGTTCTTCGGGAATAATCTCGGCCACATGCTGATCTATGTGTCGAAGGTCGGGGATATGATCCCCAATCAATGGGGCGGCCATCCTGTTGATGTGCTCGGGGAGATCGTGCTTCTTTACGTCTCCACCCTTGCTGACATGTACACAGACCGCCTAGATCCGATCCCGTTTTGGAGGTGCATTCTTGATCTGCCGTTGGTTGGCAGGCCATATCTGCACGGGGAGGTGAGGTCTTGAGTGACGGTACACGTGTTCGTCATCAACGCCGGTAATGGTAGTGTTCGTGGTTTGCATGGCTTTCTTCGTACTTCCGTTAGTCGGAGAGAGAGAGAGAGAGAGAGAGAGAGAGAGAGAGAGAGAGAGGAAAGCGTGAGAGATATTCGTTCCATCATCATCGACATCGAGATGATGATGATTTTCAGGACGGTGGTCGTGTTTAGGATGCTCGTATGCGGGCACATGCCATCGACGACGAGTATGATGATGGGGATTGTCATCGTCACGGTGATTATGACAATGACAATGATGATGATGATGATGATGATGATGATGACGATGATGATGACGATGATGACATTCACGATGACGATGAATCAATCCTTCCACGGTAGGAAGTGACGGTTGCTCATCCGAACTTTTTTTAAAGCTTTGCTACAGGATACCGGATGCCTTTTTTGTTACATCGTCGAACCTTGTTCTCCATCCGTGTTGGAAGAGAGTCAAGCATTCGTATGGAGTCATTTTTTGCTCGTTTGGGATTTATGCACTTTGCTCGGTGTGAGATTTTTTTATTTTTTTATTTTTTTTCACAGTTTGGTCATGTCAATTCCTTTTTTTTTTTTTTTTTTTTTTTTTTGTCTTTGTTGCTCGGATGTGATGTTCTCGACGATGGAATGGTACTTGGGGCGTGTATGGATGTGCAGTGTGTTCCGATGTACTTCACCGCACCGGAATTCGTCAACCGAACTGTTCATGCAAACGAAATGAATATGTCACTCACACAGGGTCCGGGGGATGTTATATGCGACTTCGTAAATGTATTGTTGAAAGTGAGTTTGTTGTTCAGCATTATGCGTGTCAATTATTTAAAAGACGTACGCCCCTCGAAATGCATGTGTTTCGTCCCTCCATCTCGCACTTTGCAACCTTCATTGCTTGTATCACGTGCAATGAATTGTTAGGTCGTTCGACATGAACATGTTCCAGTAGGGAATTGGGGTTGTAAAAATGTTTGCCACAAGGTGCTCCATAGGGCGAGAAACAGGAGAGAGACGACATACAAAAACATACGACTGTGCAATCTCCGACAACGACGAAAACAAAACTTCATTTCAACTTTGTCGAAGTGCACGAAAGAATAAATGTTACGGAAAGGTAAAAAAACGCATCGTACGAACCCGTCTATCCGCTCGATATGACGAAACATGACCCTCTGATAAATCCAACAGGATGTATTGACAACCGACAATACATCAGTAAACTTCTATGCCCGTATCCTCGTCCTTCGACCAACCTTCATCTGCCTCAAAGTCTTACCCAAGGCCTCGGACGTCCTAAAATGAGTCGAGACACATAACCACATTAAAAACGAAAGAAGAGCACTACCGCCATGGGCATGGTGGTGGAGCCTCGTGGACTGCCACGTGGTGGCGCACGTGCTCCACCAGGCTGGCCCTGATGTGTTCCGCGAGTTCCCCCCAATAAGTGGGGTCATCCTCTGCCGGCGCCTCGATGTTCAAGTCCGGGAGGTGGCGGTTGAATCGACGGCGCCGCCGGCGTCGTCGACGGTTCCGACGTTCGTCGTTGTCTGCATCGCTGTCACTGCTATCTTCCATCAGCGCCGGGTCGATCTGCACGTTGTGCTCGATCATCAGGTTGTGAAGAATGCAGATGGCCATGAATTCTTTGTAGACTGTCTTGAGATTGCAAATATGTCTTCGGATGAAGTTCCTCCAAACCGCCTTCAAACGTCCGAAAGCCCGTTCAATGCACGACCTCGCTGCACTGTGGCTCAAATCGAATGCTGGATCCGCCGGCGTTCGAGCAAAACGTCCAAAAGGAGTCATGAGCCATAGAAGAAGAGGGTACCCTTGATCACCCAGCAGATAACGGCCAACATGTCTGTCGCCGTGTAACACGACACCTCCCTCAGCCAACACTCCTCTACCCTCTGTGGCATTTATGAACAATGGTGACATGCGCAAAGCTCTCGAATCATGCACAGACCCCAGACAACCAACATAAACACTGCAAATCTGACACTCGTGGTCGCAAATGACTTGCGCCACAACCGAGAACCCCCCAGTGTGGTGGTAGTAGCACTCCGATCGCACTCCTTTTGGCTTGTCAACATACAAATGCGTGCAATCTA
>BFEA01000143.1:1449315-1472919 GCA_003427395.1 Chara braunii
TATCCGGCACACACCTGCCCGCCCTAACGCAACAGGTCAACGCCCGGCCGGAATGTGATTACACCCTAAATGATTGAACAACCACACACTGGATTTCACATACACCGCACCTCACCTGTGATTACACCCTAAAGACCTGAACACTCGAGCAATGAAACACTAGATCTCACAAAGACTGCACCTCACTCACAGGTCCGTCAAGGGGGGAGGAAGGGAGAGAAGATGGACAAAAAAAATGTGGATCCAACCCCCACCCAAAAGCAAAGTCAGAGCCAAAAACAAAAACAACCTGCCCCCCATCCACAGAAGGGGCGCGAGGAAGGGACCTTGCACGCTTCAAGGAATGGGGGAGGATTGAAAGGGCCACAACAGCTGGGGGTGGGTGGCACCTGGAAAGATGCATTGATGAATCAGCAACAACCCCCCCCCCACCCACGACAGCAGCACCAGGATGGGACCCCGAACGCTCTAGGAAGGGTGGGGGGACCGCACACCCCACAAGAGCAAAAGGAGGGTGATGGCGAAGACAAAGTGGAGAACCAGGGTGCCGTTAGGCCGGAAGTAGACGCCCGACTGAACAAATCCAATAAACCGCCCCCCCAGTTGATCAGGGCACTCTCGGCCCTGGCTCGAACAGATGCGCACAACTCCTCTACCCTGGATCCCATGGCTCCGCTGAAAAGCCACCTTATACAACAGTTGCATGTGGAACCTGAGAGGAAATTCCAGGTCAGGGAGGGATACATCTACCCCCACTCGATCTTTCCAGCCCAGGCAAGAATTGCTCGAGATGTGATTTACTCACATTAGGCAGTGCATTTCCGTTTCCAGCCGACCCAGTCGGCGATACCGATCAATGATAAGGTAAAATGGATCGCCGACAAGCTTGGCAGAATCAAACCAGATCGCCAGCTGGTGCGTGACCATTTCCTGGTAGAGGTGGATAGCCCCGACTGCATCACTGTTGTGGCCCTCTACCCTACAGATAAACACCTCATCTTGAGAAACAGGGGGCTGCAGTTCAGGGGTTGCCCGGTGCAACTGACTGCGTGGTCAGCGGCCAACCCGAAGTCGTCTGATGAAAGAAGAGAATAAATGGTGAGGACCAATTTCTGGGTGAAGTCTAGGTTCGCTCCACTTTGTGTGCAGGGAGCAATCCTCACTGATCTGGAAAACATAGCCCCAATTAAAGGATACATCACAGATTTGCCTCTGTTCCAGGGAAAAAGGGATGATTCGCTTCTGGTGGCAGTTGAATGGGACCCAGATTATCCCTTCCCCCTCAACGAAGAGTGGCGGTACTCCCAAGGGGGAAAGGAATTCTCGGTCCCGGTCAGCCATGCCCAGGACCCATGGTGCTACGCCTGCAAACAAAGTGGCCACCTCAGTTCTGATGACTTCTGCCCGAAAAACAGTGCCAGAGCCAAAATCAAAGGTCTCGTGATCCCCCATCCCTCAGATGAGGAATGGTGGTGTCCCGAGGAGCGGGAGTTGGAGGGTTGGATCTTGAGGGCATATGCAGATGGCAGCCCTGGGAAATGGATATGGCAGGGCACTGGCAAACCACAGGCTTTCCCGTCAGGTGCCAAGCTGCAGATTACAGACGACACCAAGCTCAAAGGCAAACAGGAACCCGCCCCGGAAAAGGTGCAGGATGGGCGGGGGGAGGGCCGGCCCCCGTTAAACCGGACAGGAAACACTGACCCCAAAGGGAACGGCCACCGCCTGAAACCTGCCCCCACAAAGCAGCCCCCCCCCCCCACCAGAAATACCGACCCAAGACCACTGGGACCCGGGAAGCTGGCCTACAGCGCCAAGACATGATTGCTACAGATAAAACTACGACTGACCGGGCGGCAGACCGAATGAAGGACGATGGACAGCCTCCTCACCACTTGCGGAGAGAGGAGCCTCCCCAGCCGCCCGAGCCACCCCCTCAGCTGGCCCCGCCCCGAAATGAGAGGGACATGAGACTGGGGACTGTACTGGATACGAGTAATGAGGTAGGGAGACAAACACAGAGCGAGCCTCTACCCACGCCTCAGCCTGCTGCTCCGACACAAGGGGAGATAGAGGAGTCCCATGCAGATACATGAACCTACCCCCGACAGCAAGAGGTGGGGAAAAGCCCCCTCCCTTGGTGACAGCCCCTGGTCTGCTCCTGGGGCCGTCCCCTCATCATAACAGGAAGGATAGGGGACTGGGGACTGTACCGGACATCACCAAACAGGCGGGGCAACAGGAACAGATCTGCCCTCCACCCGAGCCTCAGCCTGATGATCCGGCACAAGGAGAGCTAGAGGTGACCAATGCAGAAACACAAGCTCAAACTCATTCCCGGCAGCAGCAGATGACGAAGCGCCCCCCCCCAAGCCCACAAAACTTGGCCTCCCACAACTACCGAGCCCCTTGACTGCCGATAAAGCCGCCTCCTTGGAGCCTGCTGAGGGGAGACAGGCAATAGACCGACCACACGAGCCCAACGACCAGGGGACTGAGAAAGGAAACACAAAACTCATGTCGCCACAGCATATGTGGAATAAGGCGAACTTGCTCCTCAATAAGATAAAGGGAGCTGCCTTTCCCCTTCATCGAGACCCCAACTCTGGCAGACAGCCCTGCCGGATGCTGACAGACGAGGAGGCAGGGGACACCTTGGACAAGCACGCTGACGCCGTGGGAGATTGGAAGCACAACCCCGAGGATGCAACCCGGCACTGCGACCCTCAGAGGGGAAGGGGCAACAAAAACCGTGACCACAAACACAAAGGGGAGCAATCCCTCCGACAACTGCAACAACATAGTCAGGGCATGGATGGGACTGGGCAGCCCACGAAATTGAGGATGACGGGGACGGAGTTGACCGCTACAGTGATAACTTCCCAGGCAAGAGTGGTGGTCTCCCAAATTACAGGGGAGAGGAAATTCCTCCCCGCCAAAGCACTAATTACCGGCACTCCAAAAGTCGCCATCGGGAGTGCACCCGAACGGGCGATAGAGGAACCGCAGGAGACGCCGCCCCAGCCCCACCATACCCCTGATCTCCCCCAAGAGCAAGGGTAGCAAGAAACCGTACTCTCGGACCAGCTGCTCCCCCCTAACCACATACAGACTCGTCAGATGGATCTGACACCGAAATGCACTGACCGGATGAGCCTGGAACAACATCAGCACCGGGTCGAGACGGCTCACCAACAACCGCAAGACCTGCTGCAGCATCAGACCCCTCACTGCCCAGACGAGCGCATGGAATGCCAACAGCAGAACAGCGCCCGATACCAACAACAGCAACAGATGCTGCCCTACCAACTGCTATCGGAAGAACAGATCCATCAGACACAGCATAACCAGGACTCATTGGAACAGTGAAATGCCCAGCAACAACGCCTGGAACTGCAACACCATCACCAAGCACAACCCCACTCACTCCAGCATGCCCAACAGCAGCAGGCACAACATGCGCAACTCCAACACCAGGAAATCCAGGGCATGGTGCTCCAAACGAGGCAACAAACTCAGCAACTCCAACAGCAACAGGCTATGAGGCAGAGAGAACACGAGGAACAATATCACCTCCTGCTACAAGCCCAGCTGGCACAGTATCACCAACAGCAACATCAACAGAGAATGATACAGCAGCAACAGCTCATCCAGCACATGCACCTGCAATGGCAACAGCAGCTATGCTGGCAACACCAACAGGTGCTCCAGCAGTATGAATAATTACAAAGGTTCTGGCAACAGCAAGCTGCAATACAAATTGACATGCCTGAGAACCACAAACATCAATTGCAGACGATAGGAGAAGCGTCGACTCCCCAGATTGAAGACCACCAGACTCAACATATGGATACCTCGGGCCCGCTGGACCGTCCAGAGGATGGGGGCCTCCCGGAAGCTGAGCTGCAACAGCAACACCAGCCCACGGATATGGAAGTCCAACTGCCAACCTCGGTCGACGCCGAGGTTAAACAAAAACTCGAATTTCTCACGGAATGGACCTTGGTGAAAATATTTTCACTATCGGACGACAAACTAGAGAACAGACTAAGAAACGAACACTGGGGGGAGGCAAAAACCGTCCTTATGTACAGCCCGCGAGTGCCGGCAACGGTGGACAAATATGACAACGTGACCGCCATCGACTGGATGGACGTGGGGGCTGCAACAGTCGTCGTAAACGAGTTCCTTGACAAAATGGAAGCTTACGCAAAACACACGTCTGGGGTGGGGGAGGACCAACAACCCCACGGAACAGCACAAATGCAAGATGAGGCCTTCTTTCATGAAGGCCTCGCCTGGCCCAAAGTGCATCCACGAGTTGTGTAACACGCTGTACACTCACCCAGTCCGGACCTGTACAGGGTTGGGAACTGATAACTATCACGACTGAGCAGCTCATCACAACAGCCTGCCCCCCACACGACCCCTGGGATGCGACCAACAACACAGCCAACTACTGGGTTGCCAGCCTACGCATATACTTTCCCAGTCTATGACAGCATTGGCCCGAGTGGAAGACCAACAACAAGGCCTGCTGCTGATTCACCAGTCCGCGAATCCACCTCCCCAATCTGTGACTACATTGACCCGCATGGATGATGAGCAGCAGAAAAAGGGAGACACATACGAGATAATCTCAACCCGCTCCCCTCAACAACATCTAAGGGTGGTTGAGATTATCCATGACGACGATGACGAACCAGTGGACGGCGGAAAGGAAGACGGTGCCCCTGAAACTCCCCCCAAAACACTGAGACAACTGGTGAGATTGGAGGAGGACGACAGCGCACCGGTTGTGATGCCACCCGGGGTTGTCATCCTCGCCCTCACTGGAACAAAAAGAGGAGGGCACTGGGTGTTGGGCGTCGAACCACCGCAGCAGGACACTGCCTCGGTGCAGAGCACTCTCCCGGAAGGCCTGACGCTAGAGGGCTGGAGGGGCAACCCCTCCAAGGCAGTTATCCTCAAAAGACTCAAATGTTGGATCTGTGAGACAAGCATGGAAGGGGTGCTGGGGGCAGTAATCCCGAACTCTCTCTCGTTCCCGAAGGGCATCATCCCTGTCATACTACTTATGGATCCAAAGATGCGACTGCAGAAGCATACTCCCTTCACCTGGTTCACCCACCGACAACTCATGGACGTCAGTACTGCACGTTTCACAACCAATATTGCCTGGGCACAGTCCGAGGTCTCACTTTCATGCAAATGCTGCGAGAGGATAATGTGTTGGAAGAATACAACCAGTGGGATGACCCTCCCTACGTCCTCCCTATCAAAATGAAGGACTGAGGATGCCTACTCCACAGCGAAACGGATCACCAGCATGAACCATATGACGGACCTCCAGGGAGATCAACGCCCTATGGATGCTCAAACCAGCACACCTAGGTCACACGCCACCAATTCGTCCACACACGCCCCCCCGTGTCCACACAGCACAGAGATGCCTGCACCCCCGCCGACTCACTGCCATCTCCCGTTTCCACGACCCGCATCCCCCCCAGTCTTTCCCCGAGCCCGAAACCCCCCCCAATGGGCGGCTAAGTTGGCCTGTGCTGATATTGACATTCGTTCGATAAATGTGAATGGCCTTATCCAAGCATCAACAGATAAGAAAAACGCCATATGGGATATGATCAAATCGTCGGTTACTAGTGGGTGGCCAGACGCCGTATGCGTCCAAGAAACGCACCTCCAGGACACCCCTCAACATGCAGCAAAAGCTAAATTTGTTTGGCCATCTACGACCTACTCGGCACCGGCAATAGACAGAGCGTCAGTCGGAGTGGAAATATGGTTACCACCGTCCTCAAAACTCAGACCGGTCTCAATCCAACTTGACCGCCATAAAGGACGGTGGGTGTGTCTCAAAGTTGCATATGAGGAGGATGAGTTCTACCTTGTTAATGTCTATGCACCCAATGACCCCGCTGATAGGGCGGACTTCTGGCTTGCCCTGCACCAGCACATTCCAGACGACGCGTCGACTATAATGATCGGGGATTTCAACACCACCTTGGATCCAACATTGGACAGGAGGTCCACCTCTCAACGATCGGAACCAGCGATATCTTCACTCCCGGATCTGGGATTGGACACATTGACACTCAGACAACTAATGGCAGACAAGGAACTGCAGGACGCTTACAAAATATTGCACCCGACCCGGAAAGCGTACACATGCATGTCCTCCAGAGGGGAGAGAGGATTAGCTAACTCAGGCATAGATCTGGCCCTCGTGTCTAAGGACCTTACGGGCCTAACCACAACTGTGGAAATTGCTGCGATCAGCCCGTGCAAATCCTTTGACCACATAATGATAACGCTGGGGCTCTCCTTCCACACTCATATCAAGAGGGGGTCTGGATTCTATAAGCTCAACACCTCGCTGTTGTCCCTCTCCAAATTCAAAGATATGATTCACGAATTCTGGCAGTACTGGCGGTCCAAAAAACTGCAACCAGAAGAGCGACAAACCGTGGCCTTGTTTAATGACGACATTGCTCAGCTGAGAGATAGGACTAAGAAATTCTTCGTGCAGTGTGCGAGAGACCGTAAGGCGATCCTGGATCACCTCATGCAAGAACTCGAAGATTGGGATGATGAACTCATGGACAACCCTTAGCACATCCCTTTGAAAAACTGCAAGAGGCAAGGGATCACCTCCAAGACTACCTACAAAGACAAGCCCAGGCATGGAGGATACAAGCCAGAATCAAACGAGAACACACGGATGGGACAATGGCGAGATCGTTCTTTAACAAAGCAAAAGCCCGAGCGCGGGCCTCCACTGTCCCTAGGCTTAGACATCCTCTGGACAACTTTGCTCCGGTCGCAACAAATGCCTATACAATAGCTGACTACGCTGCCAAATACTACACAGACCTGTTCACATCGCGAACCCCCACTAAGAACCTTGGGGATGTCCGGAAAGCTAGAGAGGAGCTAGTTCAAGAAGTGCAATCACGCCTAATACCGACACAAAAAAATGCCCTGGATAAACCACTTTTGGGCGGCCTTACAGGACATGGAGGATGAGAAAACACTGGGAATTGACTCCTTCCCGAAAGAATTCTGGGTGCGTTTCTGGGCCCTTCTTAAAGATGATCTGATGGACTATATTGCAAGCATCCAGAAGGAAGGTTCCTTTGGGGGCATGATAGGCCAAGGAGTGACCACACTCATTTATAAAAAGGGAGACAAGGAGGACATCAGAAATTATAGACCCATCACCCTCCTCCCAGTCCCACACAAACTGGTGGCTAAGGCTCTCACCATCCGCCTGCTGCCATTTATGAATATACTGATTCATCCAGATCAGACGGGCGTTATGCCCAACAGAAATATCCAGGATAATATCCTTTTGGTCAATGAAACTATAAAATATGCACGTGAGCGCAAGGTCCAAGCCGCAGTTCTGTTTATAGACTTTGAGAAAGCATATGACCACGTTGACTGGGACTTCTTGGACATGTGTCTGATCAAAATGAATTTTGGCCCCGAGTTCTGCCATTGGGTGTGCCTCCTTCATGGATCGGCCACCACTAACATAATGCATAATGGCCATCTCTCACCACCCATAAAGTTGCAGAGATCGGTGAGACAAGGAGACCCCATTGCGCCCCTCCTCTTCATAATAGTCATGGAGGCCCTTGCAGCGAAGATCAGAGCCCACCCGAAAATCAGCGAAGTGCCCATACCGGATATTCCTGACCATCTCATCCCGGTGACGTCACTGTTCGCAGATGACCTCACGGTCCTCATACGGGCAGATGCCGATAGCCTTCAGGCCGTGGCCCAAACCATACACCTCTTTTCCCTGGCGACAGACATGACAGTGAATTGGGGCTCTAAGACAGAGGGCTGGTGGCTTCACCCCCAAGGCCAGGCCCCTCCACTCGAGCCGTGTGTATCATGGGCGAGAAAAGAAGATGCCATCAGGATTTTGGGGGTAAGGCTAACAGCACTGGGACTTCCGTTGGACCATGGGGACAAGCTTGTGAACTTGGCTATCGACCGCTTGGCGAGATGGGAGAGGCTGCACACATCCCTGGTAGGGCGGGCGTTGGCAATCAACAATGCTATCCTCGTGGCCATATGGTACAAACTGGCAGTGTGGCCACTGAACCCACAGCAATACACCAAGCTAAAAAAGGCGCTGACCACGTACCTTTGGAAAAACACCGCCAAATCTGGGAGTTGCATGAATAGGGTGAGCTGGGACACCCTCACACAACCAAGAGCCAAAGGAGGATTGGGAATACTGGACCCAGAGAGGGAGAGGGAGGCAATGATTTTCAAGGTGCTGATCAGACTCCTTGTCGGAAACAACATACCTTGGGCACCGTTGGCTTGTGTGCAGATTGCTGGCCTGGCACCCCAATCGGCACCTTCTCACCGCGTGCACCCCTTTCAGTGGTTGACCAATAACCACTGGACAATCTCGGGCCCCTGCAGACACAAACACCAGACGGGCATGGCGCAGGCCACCAGGGACGACATCCCCAATGATCCTCTTTGGACAAACATGTTAAAACTGTGGAGGAAACGAGGTCCCAAGCAAAAGCGCCCACCCAACAGGTGGCACTCCATATGGAGACAGCCGCTGTTCGACAACCCTTTCATCTTGGATGAGACTGGCAACCCCTTTCTGCTCACAGCAAACTCGTCGTGGCTATCCTGGGCCCAAAAAGGGATCTACACAGTAGGTGATCTCTGGGACCCGGTTCAGCAGGATTGGGCCTCGCCGGAGAAACTGCGGGCCAAGTTGAAGTATGTAAGAAATGTGGAAGAAAAGACCCGTCAACTGATAGAAGGTCTCCCCCTGGCTTGGCAGCAAACACTCAAAACAGGTCCAACAACTCAACCATTGGATTGGGTGGTCAGATATGCTGATCTACCCAGCCCGGAGACTGTGTACAGGGTACGCGACATACATAACGGAAGGTGCACACTGGAAGCCTTCACCCTGCACAACCCGGGAGTGAGGCTCTCCCAGCTCGCCCGAGATGAAGATCAGGATACCACAGAACTGTGGGCAGGCCTGATGATTGTCAGAGTGGTAGGGGACCAACATATAGGGTACCAAGCATATGAACCTGCCACGCCCATAGCCCGACTCCCCTTTGATCTGGACGACTGGGAATGGACAGGCCAACAGACTGCACATTTGGGATTATACCGTCAAAGGGGGGTACAGAGCAGCTCGCCCAAAGCAGTAGATAGGACAAACAATTTTACAGAGATGGGAGCGGGATTCACCCCTCGACCCACAGCTGGTGCGTAGCCTCCCTTGGACCAAGTATGCCAAATTAATGCCAACGAACCTCAGATCCCTGCAATGGCAAATCTTACATCGTTGCCTCCCCACCCCTGATTGGATTGTATCGCGAACAGATCTGGAGCAAAAAGGCTTGCTGTCCCCCATCTGCACCTATTGCGGCAGGGCGACATTGCCCGCCAGGGCAACACTCGAACGCTGCCTGTTGGCGTGCCCGATGGTTGCCCAAATATGGAGGTGGTGGGATGCGGCGTTCCATTCGCTCACTAACATGCACATCCCGTGGGACCTGGGCCTTATCTTGCTAGGCGAAAACCAACACTTACTACGGCACTGGACTCCATTTACCACTAACCTCTTCTCGCACATGAGACTACATGTTCTCATGCAAGCCTGGAGAGCTAGATGCTCCTTTGAGAGAAACGACCACCAATATGGCCTGCAACTAGCACAACAGGCGATGGAGGAAGAGATCAGATCCCGCACACAACATGCCTGGAAAGCTATGAAGCAGAGCTATGAAGATGAAACAGATGCTACTCTCAAAGAAGCATTGAAGGAATCCTACTGCCACATCTGCCAAGACCCGCACCACACCTTCTCTGACATCTTGGACGACCTCCAAATACGATGGAAAAACGGGAGGGCGGACGAACCACTCTGGCAGAGAAGACCCTTGGATGACTTTGCAGTCCCATATCTACCGACCAACTTTCTGCTGATCCCTCAGAACTCCGGCCCTGCAATCGCCCCGGCCCCAGCCCTGCCATGACCTGCTCCACCCCCCACTCGCTGCCCCTGCCGCTACTCCCCACTCGCCACCCCTGCAGCCACCCCCTTCCCGACTCCCTCCCGCCCCTCACCTCCCTCTTCACCTCTCGGCCCCCATACCTCCATCGCCCCGCCACTTCCACACCTGCAGCAGACGACAGCCACAAGAGGGCATATTTGAGATGACATGGCAAATAACTGGTATGCGGACAAGACCGCTGACAGACGTGGGAGACCATTGGAGATACAGGGCAGATGGGGACCTTTGGCATAAGGGAGCTCACTTCATGTGAACAGGGATACGGGTACAACCTGCTAACCTGCAAATACGACTTCGCGCCGGATATAAGGATACGTTGGACAGCAGGAGCTACCACTACCCTTTGCTAGGCTAACTACCCATGACTTGCAAAGAGAGAGGCTGCGAAGTTCAGAGGGCTCACAGGTTAGGGGTTTGGGGGTAAGAGTATACTCCCCAAAACCCATGCAGGACGAAGCACCAGATGCTCAGAGGGTTTAGGGCTTAGGGGTTAGACGGTCAAAGTATTCTCTCCACAACCTCTGCATAATGACGAAGTACCAGAAGAGATCACGACATATCAGACGCTCAGAGGACGAGTGAAGTGCTGTACAAAGCTCAACTGCAGACTTGGCTACAGACCACATCCCCACAAAAATTGGTGTCTCCAAAAGACAATTGGATCAGCCTAACACTGTCTACTATTATGTGTCATTGTTTAAAAACTCCATGTTTTCAGGGGTGGAGGTGGGGGAACGGGAGGTTAGTTTGCCTACATGCACAAAGACCTTCTCAGTGGTGATTCGGCCTGGCTCCACGAGTGAAGAGGAGATATGAGACATGGGACTCGGGTTTGCTACCACCTGGCTAAAGATGCCGTATAGGCAAACAAGCTAGGTTCAGTTAGCCCGCAGACACAGAGACTCCTTCTCTGGTGACACACCTTGGCTCCATGAGCAAAGGGAGATAGCAGACACGGGACTTGGCTTTACTATCACCCGGATGAAGATGCCTTGTAGGCAAATGAGCTAGCTTACTAACTACAGGTGTGGCCCTACACCCGGATGAAGATGCCTTGTAGGCAAATGAGCTAGCTTACTAACTACAGGTGTGGCCCTACTTAGAAACCGCCTCTTGTGAGGATGGTTTATAAAGACACTGACTATCATAAACAAACGTCAGTGTAAACAGGAAATATGTTGTTCTGGGACGCTGGACCTGGTTTCCAGCAGGTGCAGCTCCCCACCAATAGATGGAGCCTCCCCGAGAGTGATAGAGGTGTCTGCTCTAACCAGCACCCCTACCACTACCTCGGGTTGTTCGGAAGAGAACCTCAGGAAGGCCCAGCACCGAATGATAGAGCAAGCTAACAAGCACCGTCGCCCATCGCAGTTCCAAGTAGGCGACTTGGTCTGGGTCAAGTCCAAAGAGTTTGCTCCTGAGGAAAACATCTCGCAGAAGTTACTGCCCGTGTATAGAGGACCGTGGCCAGTTCTAGAAGCTAAGGGCGGAGAGGATGGGTCGTCCTACACAGTAGAAATCCCAGCACACCTCCACACCTACCCTGTGTTTCATGCCTCAAAGTTGTTGCCGTGTGTCACAAGTCAACAGTTTCCATCTAGGAGATTCATGATTCCTCCAGACATGGACGAAAGGTACGACATTGACGGCATTGTAGGTGAAGACGTGTTCAGAACAGGAGGTAGAGGTCGTCCACAGAAGCAGTATAAGGTCCGGTTTGCTTATCAGGAACCAGAGGACGACCGCTGGTTTACCAGAGCAGAACTTCTAGAAACAGCTCTCGACATAGTTAGAGCCTACGAGAGAGAGAAGAAAGGTAAAAGTCCTGCCTTGGACTGAGTTATTCTCGGAGGACCTCGAATTTAGGACGGCGGGAGTGAAACGGTATTCACCTGGCGCAGTAGTGAATGCAGATCCCAGGGCTCGATCCCTAGACTTAATCTTACCTGTGTACATTACCTGTGTCGACCCCGAGAGTTGAACCCGTGACCTGTGTAGTTGCAACAATTGGTAGAATATCGGAGGGTCTGTAGGTGTAGGGGTTCAATCTGTAGATCTGTCATCAGTAGGTCTAGGAGGTTCGAGAAGTCGTAGCTGTAGGACCTCTGAAAGGTCAAGGTCGTAGCTGCTACAGTCCTGAAAGGTCAAGGTCGTAGCTGCTACTTACCCGAAAGGCCAGAGTTGAAACTTCCGGAAGGTCCTGGTACTGGCCTTTCGGAGTTGCTCACGTTTAGGACGAGGCAAGTGGGCAAGTGGTGGAGTCTACCCGTGCTGAGTCAGCAGTCCCAGTCCCAATCAGTCCTAGTCCAGTCAAGCAAGTACTGTATGGGACTATGTGCACCACGGACATGGGAAAGGGCCAGACCATCGGGCTACAGAAGTATAAATCAAGGGGCAGCGCCCAGCCATTCATTGATTCCTGCGTGAGCCATGCGGAAGCGCTGCCACAACGACTTGTGCAAGGTGGTCTGCAGTGAGCCCGAAGACGAAGTGGGCGAGAAGGAAGAGCTAGCCAAAGCGATAGGGTAGCAGCGGCCATAGCCGCCATAGCTGTTAGGGGAGTGTAGCCTGTGTGTGCGTATGTGTGTGCAGAGTGTCGCGTGTGGGATATCCAGGGTGATCTTGTGTGTGCGAACAGAGAGTTGTACAGGCGTTGTGTCGCCATAACCATTTGAAGTGAACTTGTACCTGAACTGCGTTCTTGGCTACTATATCTCTGAGTTTGGAGTGGGCGCTTGTCGCCAGTTTGCTGCGCAACTTGTTTGCATGCATGTGAAGTGTGAAAGATAGTGAGTCTGATTGCACTAGAACTGCAGACTTGTCCCTCCTCTTTGGGTTAACATGGCGCTATACCCTCTCCTTTCTAGTTTCTACTATCTATGATTGCTTATAAACCTTGAGCTATCTTTTTTAAACTCCCCCTTCAATCAGTTCTAACTAGTGCTGAAACCCTAAACCCTATCCAGTTTAGCTTGCCTGATGACTACATGTTAGACCTCTCTGCTTGAGTTTGTGACCCTTATCCTGAATTTTCTCTCTTTAGTAAATACTATGTAGTACTGCCTTCATGGATACTGCAAGTAGGGTGAAAGTGGTATTAGGCTGCTGGGTTGGGGAGGGCTTGTGTGTGTAGGTTTAGGTTTGGGAGGTTAGGTGTCTTTTGCATTTGGGAGAGAGTGGTCTTGTCTGGGTGAGGAAGTTTTGGGACCAGGGTGGTTTATTGAGCGGTAGTTGGCTAGCAGTGAAACCGTTGTGAGGGGTTTGTGTGGATTGTAATGGGGTTGCGGTAGAGTGGTTTCCTTTGATGGAGAAGAAGTCTATGGGGGATGGAGGTTTGACATACTGTCTGCTAGTACGGTTCGTGTTTAGCTACTGTTCCTGTCTGTGTTGTTGCGGTAGTCTCCTTGGGGGGTAATTATTTCATTTGCGTGTCATAGCTGTAGTTATCTGTAGTGGATTAGAAGGAATTGATCCGGATGCTGGTTGGGTCTGGTGTGCTTAAACAATGGTTCTGAATCTGGATTGTTGGTCCGAGCTGGGTTGCCTATCTATTTCTTCCCCGTGCCCACTCTTAAACCCTAAACCCTAGGCATACCTATTCGTCTGATGTATTAGACTTGCTATTTTATCTTTCTGGGGGGGGCTTGGCCTTACTGAATGCTCCCCTCTGGTCTGTGTTGTAGTTGAGACCCGGACCTAACTGCGTTGAACCTGTTGCCGCTTGCTTCCTAGCTCTTGTGACTCCTAAGGATTTCTGGGCTAGGCTGTCTGTGCATTATGCTTGGATTGTCGGTATGGATGAGGGGATTCCGGCTATGCGGTGTTTGCGAGGGGTGCGGGATATGTTGGGGGGTTGGGGCCACTAATCAGAGTTCAAGGCTATGTTTGTGAGATGAGATCTGCTTCTTGGCATCTCCGTGATGTGTGGGTGAGATCGGCTGCTGCACTGACCAAACCTGATACAGTCCTTTTCTACTGTTGCAATTTTCCCGTCTCCTAGTTGTTTTATTTTAAAATCATCAATAATTTTGTCCTTATTTTTTATATTTTGCATGATTTTTTTATAAGTTCTTTTCCAACATCCTCTGTATTCTGTCTCTATTAGTTGCAGGGATCCCTCCCAAGCTTCTTGGGTCTGCATCGGCGAGTTGCCGATCGTTTCCTGACATATGGCCTTCCAAATTGACCGTAATGTGGCCAGTCTCAATACCTGGTACAACGAGTGTTCATAAATTTGCCAATTGGGGGGAGTGTGAAGTCCTAGGAGCACGGTGGCTGGATCGTTTGGTATGGTTTTGCTAGTAATTGAGTGCCATAGTTCAGCTGCTCTAGCCCACAGTTGCCTTGCTTTGGGACACGCTAAGAGACAGTGGGTCACATTCTCTACCGCGTTCTCCTGGCATATGACACATTCTTGTAGGGGAGATCTCGACTGCGTGCTGCGCCTTTTGTTTAGCCATTGATTGACTGGTAGAGCTAAGTAAGCTAGTTGCCATTGGAAACTTTTTATTCTGGTTGAAGTGCTGGCCAGAAACTTATTCCATGATCTGACATGAGTTTTGCTTTGTGGTATGTTAAGGTGTGTTTCCCATCTTCGACTAATGATATGTGCTATCCGGTGGGATCTCGTCCTTAGTCTATATCCTAATTTGGTGGTGTAATCTAAGATGTTAGTTCTCTTTTCTATTGCGAAACTTCCTGATCTTTGTTTCCATGCCCATTCAGTTGGGTCGAATTCTAAGTCGTGTAAGTCTTTTGTAGGGCTATAGATTGTGCGTTTGTCGTTTTCCACGACCCTGGCCTTCCTGACTGTGTTCGCTGGGAGCTCTCCTGCTGAGCTCTTGCTTAATAAGCTTGTGGTGGTTTCAGGGCTTTCAATTTCATACATATCACAAATAAGCCAGTTGTTCCCAAGTCCTTCCCTTGTACGCAGTAGGTAAGCCATGCTCGGGGTAGCGTCTTTTGTGTTTGTAAGCCAATCCCAGATGACCACTTGAGGGGGCTTTTCAAAAGGGTTAACCAGTTGTCCGGGATGGAGATTAGGATGTTGTTGAGGTTGTCCTGCACGTTGTGGCATCCCTTCAAGGATTGCCTTAGCTCCACCATCGTTTTCCATCTTCCCTCCAAAAGTGACCAAAGATTCCTTTATCTACCCATGGCTTCCACTTTACGTCTAATGCTGTAAGTGTCCACGATTTGCCCTCAGGTCCTAGGATCCACTGATTGCAGAAAATGGGTTGGCGGAACACTTCTTCCTTGGAATTAGGCTCTCTTACCTTTGTTGGGAATATTTCCCTCCAGGTTATCAAGAGATGCCTCCAAAAGCTCCGGGTTTGCCTCTCCTCTGGCTCATATGCCTCTAGATTTCTGTTGGAAGTGTCCATGGTCCAGGATTTTGACATTATCCAAAACAGGCCTCGCATATTATTGGGAGTTTTGACCTTGGAGAGCTAGTTAATTCTACGCAGTCCCAGCTTGATCTAGGGGAGGTTACTATTCGTTAGGATTTTCATGATCCATTTAGTCTGCAACGCTTTTATTTGGATCTCTCGGTCGAGCACTCCGAGGCCTCCTTGTGTTTTCGGCTGCGTGACGTACTTCCAGGCCACTTTGGAGATGAAGTGGGTTTTAGACAGGTCCCTTGCTCACAGATACGCAGTTGCCTTCCTCCTCAATTATGATCTCGCCTGTTTGATTGGTGTCCAAATGGTTGAGGCATACCATAACATTGAGAAGGTAGAGGCGTTTAGGATTAGGGCTCTCCCGAAGATTGATTCTGGACCGGCAGTTCAACTTAGCTATCTATCATTTTACTTATGATTGTCGGGGTCATTGAATGATTCGGCCCAAATTTGGATACTTGGATTCCCAAGAATCTCAGGGATTCATGGCCTTTAGACCAACTCATTCCCTCACGTGTATTTCTTCGGGTATTGACTTGTGGATCTGTTAACCACCATCCTGTAGTTTTGGACCAGTCGATTTTCATTACGGAGGCGATTTGAAATGCTTGCATTGCCCTTGTCAGCGTTTTGAAGGAGTCAGACGCCCTTATCAAGACCGTCAGATCATTGGCGAAGAGGATTGTGGTAGGGACGTAGGGTGGGTGCTGGTTGTCCTCTAGCAGTCTTTCTTTTGAGGGGTCATTTCGCAGAAAAGACGTAATGGCTTCCATGATGAATAAGAAGATCGGAGCTGCTAAAGGGTCCCCTTGGCGAACAAAGCGTGACATTTGGTAAGGCTGTAATATATCCCTGTTGACTTGGACCCTTCCATGAACCTGTGAATAGAGAATCTTGACCCATTTCCTGAAGTTGGGGCCCACCCCCATTTTTTCCATGCTTTGCTGTAGGAAGTTCCAATTCACCTGATCGTAGGCTTTCTCAAAATTGAAGAAGAGGATGGCAGCGTTCATGATTTTTTCTTGTATGTATCTGACTGATTCTGTAAGGGTCATTACATTGTCCAAAATAAACCTCCCCGGAATGAACTGGTTTGGTCCAGATGAAAGCAGTTCCTAGTTATTGTTCTTATTCTGTTGGCTAACCGTTTCGCTAGGATTTCACTGTGAGTAAGGATATTGGTTTGTAATTTCTTATATAGGAGGGAGACAACTCTCGTGCTTAGTTGTTCCCCCAGCGAGCCTCTCTCCCAGTCTTTCTTGAGGAATTGGACATATTATGTGCCCAACACTGGCCAGTACGCTACCCAGAAGTCCTTGGAGAGTCCATCGATTCCGGGGGCTTTGTTGGGCTTCATAGAGTGCAGGGCTTCGAAGAGCTCTTGCTCTGAGATTGGGGCGTCCAACGCTGTGGCTTGTTCTGTTGCGATAGTCTTATCCAGGTATGTGAGGTAATTTGTTTCTGGACTGCGTTGTTTCCTGCTGTGTGTAATCTTGCTCCTTTGAGGTGTACAGGTTCTTGAAGAAAGATGCTGTTGTTGCCAGCATTAACCATGGATCCGAAGAGGGACCCTGGTCTGTTTGAAGTTCGTCAATGTTTGCATTGCTAGCGTTAGATTTTATCTTGTGAAAGAAGTATTTGGTCATTTTTTCTCCCTTCTCCCATTCCTTCACCCTTGCTCGCATTCCCAGACCTTTGTTCCTCCAATCCTCCCTCCAATCCTCCCATTCTGCTAGTACATGCGTGGCTTGCTCCAACGCTCTCTCGTAAAGGGACGAACCTAGGTGGGAGCTGAGGTTGCCTTCTGCTAGTTTTAAGGTTTGTTGTAGCTCTTCCTCCCTTAATTCTCTTTTACTAGTCAGTATCCGTGAAGCCTTTGCTGTGGCTTGGGAAAGTGGGGTGACCAGGTCAGGAAAGTCGAGGTTAGTGTGGTCGTGGTCTATACATGTTCTTAGCACCGCTTCCCTGATTTCCAGGGTGTTGAGGATCGAGTTGTTAATTTAAAAAAAAAAAAATCCTCTGCTTGGGTTGTTTCCAATATTGAGATTAAGTGTGATAGGCTTATGGTATAAGCCTGAGTAGTGGGGTAGGCCCTCTATTGTTGAGTTGTTAACTGAACCTAGAAGTGATTATGAGATTAGGAAGTAGTTTATTCTAAAGGCAGATATGTGTCGACTTCTGTTCCTTTTTAGATAGGTATATTCTTTGTTGTCCGGGTATTTAACTTTGTACGGGTCCAGCAGGTTCTTTTCGGTCATTATGTCGTAGATGCAGCAGGTTCTTTTCGGTCATTATGTCGTAGATGGGGAGTGCTTCGCTCCATGTCATGTTCTCAACTGGGGAGATACCCCCCGAGAAGCGGTCCATTGTTGGGTCGAGCGCGACATTCCAATCACCTGCTAGCAGAAGGTGTCTATGGGGATCGCATTTTGGAGCCAGTTGTTCGATTAGGTCCCTTCTTTGAGGTAATGTATTGGGACAGTATATGGTGAAGATTTGAAACTGTTCCTCAAGAAATTGAAAATTTATGCACGCCCATCTTCCTTCCGCAGTGTCTACTTCGGTTGATTGTATGGAGATTTTACTGGTTGCTTTGGCCTTGGCGTGTAGTAGTATGACCACTCCCGGTGAGTGAGGCAAATGAGAAGGGGCCCAGACCGCTTCTCTCACCCATTTGAGTGTTTTAATTATCATGTTCTGAGCTCGTTGGTGATCCTGCGATTGAGTCAAGTGAGTTTCTTAAATGCAAAGTATATCTGGGGGTGACCTGCCATATCAATTTGTGGCCTTTGTTATGTTATCCCACTTGCCTTGATTGTTGAGAACCGAGGACATGCCATTTATATTCCAAGAAATAATCCTCAAATTTGGCTCTTGTTTGCAAACTTACTGTAGGTGGGGGGTGCCTGCTTGCGTATGATGGAGTCCCCCATTGTCAGCGTTAGTTTGATCCCGCGGTCATACCCCTGTTGCTATCGTGATCTAGGCACCAGTAGGGCCAATGTCCCTCCCAGTTGAAGTAGACCCCATTAACTTCACACCAAGCCGCCTGGGTGACATCTGAAAGATGCCGTATGCTGTGACTAGCGAGGCGCTAAATGCTGCTATTTCCACAGTAGTGTTCCCCCCAGCAGACCATAGGGAATTGCTTCCACTACCTGCCACGGGATCCAACACAGGTCCTTGAGCTCTGCCTCCTCCCCGAGTTCTAAAATAATGGGTATGAGATCTGCACATTGTGGACTTCCCTCCTGATCTTTCCAAACCTCACATGCCTCCTTTTTGGTTCCCAGAATGTGGGCCCTTGCTGGCACTGCATCGGAAATCCACTTCCTCAGATGCTGTTGCGGACAGTCCTGGTCCATGGCTGTCAACAATGCCATGGATTTGTGGTATGCGATTTCCCAGGTCTCGTAGTCGCTGTTCTATCTGTACGGGATTACTGTAGGCCGTTTGTGATTGGAGCAGGCATCCAGCTTGGCCGCTGCCTCTATTTCCTTGTTGTACCCTATGGCTATGTCTTTGAGGTTTAGACAGTTCTCATCCAATTCCCTCTTTTGGTCCGGTAATGCACTGACCTGTGCCTCGAGAATGGCGGCCTGTCTGTTGAGCTCCTCTACAGTTTCGGTGTCCTCCGTGGTCTGGTCCAAGTGTTCTTCTGCTCTTGAATTGCTTGCTGTATTTCTTTGCCTTTTGACTCTCTTTTGAATTTTTTCTGTATTTTTTTCTTCATAGGTTTTGGGCCATGCAAAGTGTTGTGTATAATTGCTTAGATCAACCTTGATCTCATCCTTTTCGACCTTCGTTTTCAGGTTTTGTTGTGCAGCATAGAATTAGTTGATTTCCCCTTCCTTCTCTAACACTTCAAACCTGTTCTCTGTGCTTATATCATTGGCTGTTGTCGTCACTGCTCTAAGATTTTTGAGGTGTTTGTGATGGGTCAATCTCACTTCGAATTCCACTGTTCTTGCTCTCTCCAGACCTGACGTACTGTTGTACGCATTCAAGAGAGTCCTCCTCCTCCTCCTCCATATCCGTGTCTTCCTCCTCCAATTCGTCCTCAGATTCCTCCTCGTCCTTCTCGGACTGTTCCTCATCTTCTTCCTTGGAGGACTCGGTTTCGCTGACCCTGATCTATCCCTTTTCTTTCCCCTTCCCGCTTATAGGGAGCAGTCAATGACGTTCTCCCCCCCATCGGGGCCAGTTGCCCTGTCCCGCGGGAGGGAGTTTTCCTTGATTGGTGTTGTTCCGTCAACTGGTAGGGTCCTGCTCTCACCCTGCCCTGTGCTTGGTTGCTTAGCGTGTTCGCTCCCGTCCATTTCCATATCGGTGGGTAGGGCGCTTGCCAATCCTACGGACTGTTGCTTCCTCTTCCCCGTTACACGCGCCTCTATTTCTCTTTCTGATTCTTCCTGTTTGTGCTTCAGAGATCCATCAATACGGAGGTTGCCTTCTCCCCGGGGTTGGGAGGCTGCGGATTTGGGTGTCGAACAAGTTGAGTCAGACTGCGGCACTTGGACTGTTCTGGCTCTTCGGTTTTCCAGGAAGGCGTTCTCAAGCGTTTTATCCAATTTCGTGCATTTCTTTCATTGATTTCAATCTTTGCTTTTTGACTAGCAATCCTGCTTCCCAGATTCCCTGTTCCATGTCGAAACATGTGTTCTTGTCCTCCATTCGCCTGGCTCCCACCGACCTCCATCTGCTATTGTAGGGAGCAGGGTTGCATCCCTGCCGACTGCTGACCCCAACCACCGACCGTATTGCAGCTGACCAGTTGGGCCGACAAGTCGGCGGTCTGCTGACCAGTAAAAAAAAAAAAAAAAAAATGTCCACTGATTTTTTTTAAAGTACTGCGCTTGCTGAGTACAGCCCAAATCCGCTAAGAAACTCTTGGGGATGGGGGGCGATATGGGGGGGTTGGGGTTGGAGTATAGGGGGGTATAGGGGTGGTATAGGGGGTATTGCGGGGGCCCGGGGGGTAATGAGCGTGTTGGGGGCAGTTTGGGGGCGGTCTGTGGGGGTGTATGGGGGTATTGGGGGGCGCTATGGGGGTGTTAGATGTGTTATTGGGGGTTTTGGACTTTTTTTTTGCGGGGTGCCGACGGCCCCCTACCGATAGGTGCCGACCAGCCGATCGGTCGGCGGGTCGGCAGCCGACCAGCCAAGGGCCACCGACCGTCGGGGGGTGCAACAATGGTAGGGAGGGTAAATATCCGGTCAACCTTGGGTTCCCCCTGTAGGACCCAAATCCACTTGGGGTTTGCCAGGTTGTCATCGAAAATCTAACCTCTGAACTGAGCATTGTTAATGTACCATACCCCGGGTTTGGCATCACATTCCACCAGCATTGATTGTCTGAGCACTATCTTTCTTCCTTTTCCCCCCATCTGCGGACAGTGCATGCCAAGGTATCCCTTTTTTCTGCAACAGAAGCAGTAAGGGTTCGTTTTGGTGGAGTGAAAATTGTGATGCGTTGGCCATTCTTCCGGAAGATCCAAGTGTTCGGGAACTTTGGTGTCGTGCCTGAAGATACCTCGAGGCATGCCACTCTCCAGTCGTGGTTAGGTGCCATGAAGTCTGGGTTGGCTGGTAGCCAGTCTATAATTGGATTGTTGGGGAATTCCTCTTGCAACGTTTTCTGAACGAAGCTGTGCATTCCTTCAGACAGGTTGTCGAATTGCACCCAGAAGTGGTTTCGGAGCATCGTCTGTCTATGTATGGAGGCTTCTGCTTGAGGTTCCCTCGGTGGTTTCCATCTCTGGATTGTGATTACCGAACCCTTGCACTTCAGCAAACCCAGGGAGATAAGGAATTGGGCAGAGGAAGGGTCAACGCACATAATCATGACTGTGTACCTGCCCCTTTTGTGGTAGGACACCTCCGGTTCCGTGCCAGGTATGTTCTCCGTTTCCCTGATCTTGTCCATCACCCATTTCCTCTTTTCATTGAGCGGTAAATCCCTGTTTTTATTCGTGAAATTAAAGAGCACAGTATGGTTTTCATAGACCTCGTTCAGGGATTGTAGATCCTGCGTTGGGTACTCCCACACTTCGACCTCGACTTCCTGGCCATTTGCATCCTTGATTGTTTCCTTTATTTTGGTTATCTCTGTCTTAATCTCCACTTTACTCATCAGAATTCTAACGCCCTATTTCCCAAGGGTTTGTATGATGTCGTGGTTTGTTGTGTTCCCTGAGACGAAGCGTGGGTCGAGTCCGTTGGCGTGTGGGCAGACAGCTCTTTTGCACCTGAAGTGGAATCTGCTTGCATTTGATCCTGTTGCATTAGTGCCTTCTTGGCCACTTGGAGGTAAGTGGACACCGTCCTTGCACAATTCAGCACGGGGGGGATAGTTTGTTCTAAAGGGATGTTGGACTGAACTCGGATCAACTGGCGGGGTACAGGGTCTGATTGGTGTGGGTGAATTTTGGGTGGGGTGGTGGTGAGCGAAGAGGAGGGAGGAGGGGGGTGGTTGGGCGGTGGTGACTCCGGTGTGGCGAAGCAGGGGCAGCATGGTTGGGGTGGGCTGGCGGGGGCGAGAAGAGAGATTTTTACGGAACAATTCGCTGATGATTGGAGGAGGGTGAGAAGAGTGAGTTTTTAACTAAATACGAAAAGTATTGAGACTGGAAAGGATAATGAATTTCCTTTATTTCGGTCTCTCGAGTAGGTTCAGCTGCACAAATTAAAGCAATGAAACAAGTAGCTGGAAAATTGAAATTAGAGCTAGCTCAATTTGCAGAATTGGAAGCCTTCGCTCAGTTTGCTTCAGATCTAGATAAAGCTTTCTGGAGGGAATTGCCCTCCTCGGAAGAAAAATCACAAGTTTTAATGCCAAAAAACAAATGAAGAGATATAGAGTTATAAATAATAATTACTTACAACAATGGATGATCCAAAATAATAATAATTTGTTCTCAATGCTTTGTAAGCTTCGGTTCCATCTGTTTGGGTCTACCTTGTCTAGTTCCCGTTTCGGAGTGTGATAGAACTTCGCTGGACAATAGTGAGATTGAAAGATAGGAGGGATGGGGGATTGGGGGGGAGGGGGATGTGGGGGTGTGCTCTGGCCGGTCGGTGAGGGGGTTTGTTAGTGTGGAGTGCGTGTTTAAGTGGGTGATGTGAACAGGGGAGTGTTTGGCTGTCTAACGTGGTAGGGCTAGGGACGCTTTGGCGGGAGTGCTGGGGAATGGGTGGGGTTAGCTGGACTGGTTGCATTCTCTCTCACTTTTGTCGGCGAAGGTTCAAGTGAATTTCGTCGGGAGCAACGTAAGAAGGGGATCTCGTACAGGATCACCGGGGCTGTCTATAGGTTAATTCTGACTTAGTATAGGTAAGTTCTGCTTCTACTTTCCGATCTGGGTTCTATGTCTTAAACCAACTCTACTCAGGAGCTGCTTCTATCCAACGTGAAACGGTATTCACCAATTCGTGGTAGCTGAGGCAGATCCCAGGGCTCGATCCCTAGTTCCCCAACTTACCTGTGTACAATACCTGCGTCAACTCRAAGAGTKGAACCTGCGACCTGTAGAACCGCCAGTGGTAGGTAGGTCTGTCGTAGGTCTATAGGTAGCCAGGATTCGATCTGTAGACCTGTAGATTAGAAGTCTAGCTGCAGTCCTTCTAGAAGGTTGGGAAGTGGTCAAGTGGTGCAGGCAAGTGGCCAAGTGGTGTGACTAAAGCAAGCCCACGTTGTAGACGAGGACAAGTGGCGAGGTCAAACAGCAGGACCCCAGTGCAACTGCACTGCGTCGTAGGGTCATCGCCATGCAGTCAAGGGAGAGTCTAGAAAGTACCAGTCCAGTCCAGCAAGTACCACGGGGGGGACTGTGTGCACCATGGGCGAGGGATACAGGGTAGACCAACGCAGCGAAATCAAGAGGCTGCGTCCAGCCATTCATTCATTCCTGCGGATGCCATGCGGAAGCGCTGCCTTAGCAGCTTGTGCGAGGAGGTCTGCAGTGTGCCCGAAGACGAAGTGGGCAGAGAAGTGTAGTGTAGCGATAGGTAGTGGCAGCTAGCGCTGCCATAGCTGTAGCATAGCGTGTGTGTGTGTTGCGTATGATACTGAGTGTTGCGTGTGGGACATCCAGGGTGATCCAGAG
>BFEA01000143.1:1505945-1519366 GCA_003427395.1 Chara braunii
TTACGATATCTTAAGTACTGTCAGGGCGCATGTCGCCAGTTGCTGTATCGCTGTTTGCATGCAAGACGAGTGTGAATAATCGGAGTGTGATTGCAAACGTTACAGTGGATCGTTGTGTAGTTTCGTTTGTATTTACTTCCTGAATAGGTCGTCTCTAAAATCAGCAACGAATTCATCGCTATTCCCCCTTTTCGCTGTGTCTAAGGTTGTCCTCCTCTCTTGATCCGTGTTGGTCTCTTCTCCTGTCTTCACATCGTTCTCACGCTGTCTCCCTCGCGCCGTGGGGTGGGTATAATGGCCTTCCAATCTTACCTTGAGAGGCGAACGAGACCACTCGAATGTTACGAGTGCGTGCTGAAGGAGCGGCAACAGCTGAGCCTCTCACTTCTTCCTCTTGCAATGATTCCAGCGTCCCCGAAACACTCTCCTATGTTTGGTAAGATTTTTCTCGCCTGTTTTCCCCTCCCCCTGTGATAGGAGATTTGAATGGCCCATTCTATGTAATTGACATTCCATCACATCTGCATACCTATCCTGTTTTTCATGCTTCTAAATACTGTGTCAGTAGCAATGCATTTCCCTCTTGCAGATTGATGATAACCCCTAATGTGGATGGGAGGTATGACATAAACCACATCTTAGAAGATATTGTGTATGAGTCTGGTAGGAGGGGAGGACCGAAAAAAGCATTATAAGGTCCGATTCCAATACCATGAACCAAATGATGCCAGCCATTGACAAGTGGTAGATGAAGAACGAGCTGAAGGAGACTGGCCCTAACATTGTGCCTTACTATGAAAGAGCTAGGAGAGGAGTCGATATCGCAGATAGGTAGAAAGGTTGGGCTCTTCTCAGCCGAAAGGAGGAAAGGGTTTCACACTACAGTCAGTGTCCTGGCTCCCGGTCACGAAGTCCCAGTTGATCCCCGTCCCAAAGAAGTGACGGTTCGGCAGGCCCAGGGGCTGAAATGCCAATTCAGAGTCCCATAGGTCCGGTAGGATCCAGTAGCTCAAGAGTTGTAGGTCGTTGGAGGTCTGGAGGCCCGGTAGCTCAAAGAGTTGTAGGTCGTTGGAGGTCTGGAGGCCCGGTATCTGACAAAGAAAGTCATAAGTCCCAAAGTCAATTTTGCAGCAGCATCGTGGGAAAGTCCGGTAAGTTCCAGAACTGGCTAAGTGCCGCCGACAGGCTGCGGGGCGGCTACTTCTCCACAGTCCACTTTTTCCCTGCGCTCAGGCTGTGGCCAGGTAAGCCTTGTTAAGTTATTACAGGCGCCAAACATGCAGGGTAGGGTTTAGGGTTTAGGGTACAGTCAGTTTTCAGAGTAATAGGCCAGGGTGTAAAGTTTATGAGGGAGAGAGGGTCCCCATATCTGGGGTGGTGCTTCCAGAGAGGGGGAGGGCACAGGAAACATGAAGTCAGTAGCAGCGAGCTAACTTGGGCAGAGGTGAGGGGAGGTATATCCTTCCGGAAGGTAAGTAATCAATGCTGCCCACTTGGGTCTCTCTACCATAAAGGGGAGAAGCGTGGAGTGTGTTGTATACTGTATTTTGACTTACCGCCGTTGCCGGTGGAAAAGGAACTGGAATGCAGCTCGCCAGAATGGATATGGAGTCGGAGCCATAAGGCTCTCTTTTCCTTTTTAAGTTTTAAGTTTTAACACATATGATTTCAATTGTTTTGGAGTACGACTTCTCGGATTGGCCTAATTTGCCATCTGGCTGCTTTGTGTAAAGCCCGTTGAGTCTTCGGTGTGATGCATGTTGCAATTTGAGCATGGATCGAGCTGGTTGACTGCATTATTATTATTTTCTTTCCTCAGTTTTGTTGCTCTTTTAACAGCTTTGCCTGCTTGTAAGCGAGCTGTGCGTAGCTCTTGTGATCTGGTCATGGATGACTATTGCCATCTCTAAGAAGCCTGAAAATACTGCTTTTAGGGTAATCAGTACTAATCACAACATTTGGAATTTGGAATTATTCTTTGTTATGGTTCTGGTAGTTGTAATATGGATCTGGTGACTTACAATTGGACCTCGATACAGGAGGAGGCGGGGAAGCTCATTCTAGAGAACGAGAGGTTCAATATCTGGAGCGAGTTGGAATCGCTGGTCAATATGTTTGCAGTTCAATGTGAGCGCAAGGGCCTTGAGATTTTGCTAGACCTGGCAGGTGATAAAATCTCACTATGTTTGCTGATTCCTTAAATTTGAAATGAACAATATCGTACACCTATGGCTAAGACAACCTCTGGGGGCTATGCTATAAGGGGTTTTGGTTTTGTTCTTGTGTACATAGAACATTCCTTTTTTTTAAGTTTCTGCCAAGGTGGGGGATTTTATCCTTACCCTCGATCACACAGTAACTGCTTGTAGGCTTCACAGATCTTGCAGGTGATAAATCTAGCTATATTTGCTTCTTCTTTAAAGGTCAATTTATTTATCCCCCGCCCTGTCAAAAAAGTAAATGAACGACATCATATACCAATGGCTAAGATGGCCCCACTCTTGGGGGCTATATTTTCTCTGTTTTTCTCCCCTCCTATCCTGCTTCCTTTCTCGCTGTGCTTTCTTTTCTAACCACCATTACTTCTGGAAGTCGTGGCATGCATGCAGCCAGCCATTGCTACAGTGCCGCCACATTTCAACTTGAATGAATTTAATCCAGCACCCCAGGTCCATTCATTCCGGCAGGTGGCAGTGCGCATGCGGCCACGACTTTAGTAAGTACTGGTGGTTTTAGAGTCATTTCTCCGTTGGATAAACCTCTTCCTCCCCCGCCCTTGTCCTCTCTCTCCTCTCCCTCCTTCCTCGAGGTATTCCCTTCCCCTTCTGTTCTCCCTCTCCCCCTCTGTTCTCCGTTTGTCCCACATGCTGAGGAGTGGCGTGCTGAGAGTTCCCGCGTGTTGCCCGTCACTATCGTTCCTGCTCTTTCTCAACCACGGAAGTCAGATTTGGAAAATGCATGGCAGTGCTTTCACACCCGGCGTGGCAATGCGCCGGCCTGAGTTTGTGCGATTTCGGTAGCCCTCAGAGAGAGCTTGCATGCAGTCGCACAACTTTTCATGTTAGCATACCGTTGTTTTCTTGTGGAGGTCATCCATATTGTTATGGGATTTGCATCATAAGCTGGGCCTTTTCCAGTGGCTAAAGGATGGATTCATGTCCACCAAGTGAAGTTGCTTCTCTTCCAATCTCTCGTACTGTTCTGTGATGGTCGGTGCTTCATGCTGAGTGAGCAGAGAATGGAGTCTTGTAATAACAGTAGAGACTTGCTTGTGCTTCCCCCTCCTCTCCCCCCCTCTAAGGGAGTAGCTCTAAACGTTATTGTAATTTGTATCCGTCGGATTGTGCTAGGATTCGTATTCATTATTTGTTTATCAATAGTTACATGTGTGCGCCATTCAGGCCCAAGGGCTGGATGACTTGCATGTGCGGTTACTTGTGATCAGCATCTGGTCTCTTATGGCATATCACAGCATCCCATTCTATTTTTGAATAATTTTTTGATCCTCCAAGTGTGCATTTGTCTTTACTTTGTTTTTCTTTTTTCAAAGCAGGTCCTTATGGTTTTGGCTGAGTAGCCAGTCAGGGGGAGCATCAATCCGATTCCGTTTTTAATACCGGCAAGTCAGAGGGAATACAAAAGATGCCAAACCCATGATCTTTTCCGTTGAGAGTGTCCGGGCCCTTACTAACATTGATTATTCCTTTGTCCAGGAGGATTACTGTCAGATAGCCTCCTTTTCCCTCTTGGATCCTCTCAGTCTTATCCTGCTGAGACTGCCAGATTGATGCCACATGCATTCCCATGTGAATTTATCCTCCACTTGCAGTTGCTGATGGGTAATTTGTATCTCTGCTTTGGAATTGCTTGCAGATGACGTCCCAGAAATAGTGAGAGGTGACCAAGCACGTCTTCTTCAGATCTTCTCCAACCTTATTGGAAATGCCATCAAGTTCACATCATCAGGGCATGTGGTAGTGCGTGGCTGGGTGGAGGACGTTGAGCACAGTGAGGCAGACACAGAGAGGGTACCAGCACTGGAGGGATCTCAGGATGATGTGCCAGCAAGTTATCATCCTCAGATGCTTAAGACACCTCCAAAATGCTGCCTAACAACGTGGTTGCTGATGACATGTCGGCGGGCATTGGATATTACCAGCAAACAATTATTGCTAAACAGATGCAGAACAAAGAGAAGAGAGTCTGGATTCGAGCCTCAGTGCATCTTCTCCAACTGGATTGCGGGTCGAGTTGAAAAGGACACCAAACGCTCCACCAGTTCAGGAACTGAAGGTGCTTCGATGCACAGTAGAAGTCATGTGATAGACTTGGGTTCTGGCCATGACGATGCCATCACTTCTCGTAAAACTGTTCTCATCTTTGAGGTAGAAGACACCGGACCTGGCGTGCCAGAAGAACTGAGGGAGAGAATCTTTGAGGGCTTTGTGCAAGGAGATGCTTCCATTACACGAAAGTAAGTTGCAACCACCTCTCTTTTTTTTTTCTGAAGGGGGCAACCCCTAACCTTATTGTATTCATCTCGTTCTCTCAGGATTTGAACTCATAGCCTGTTGATTGACCGTTACATGTGTGTACCATTTCAGCCGCATGAGCTGTGACAATATCTGGAGTGATTGAGCTGTGACAATACCTTGAGTGATTTGAACCTCGTCTTCTCGTGTGCTTAATGTCCCAAGGCGTGGAAGGAGAAAATTTGTCGTGGTCTTAACTGCATTCTACCACGACTCTGAGCATCAGAGATGTTTTCGGGGTGGAGGCTTATATTGTTCTGGGAAAAATTGTGCCTGGTTTGCGTTTGGACCAGGTCCATTTTCGTGATTGCCTGGCACACTGCCCGGCAGATTTTGTTTGCCCAGGACCATCTGCAGTGAAGCTGGCACATAATTGTGCTAGACTAACCCATGAGTGCTCAGTGCCTCCGAATCTCAGTGAAACAAGACAGTCAACAGCAGAAGTGAAAATATACCAAACAATCAGCTCCGACTCAGCTTTCAGATTCTTCTCCCATAAGAAGTGATACTGCTGGCCCTTGGGACATCCGTTAAATTGGAACGATACATAGAAGATTAGCATGGCCCCTCCACAAGGATGACACATAAATCAAGAAAATGCCCAAAAAATTTGAAAAAAATGAAAAGAGAGCAAGTGATATTTTCAAAGATCTGACTCAAGTTCATGCAAGTCAGTGAAAGCCCACAACGCAGTCACAACCAAGCAAGGAGTTGGCATGAACCAAAATCAGCAGTTATTATCCCCAAACACAGAAATTGGTCAAGTGATCAAACTCGTAGTACAAGGGGCTATGGCCGCCAAGCGTCTCCATCAGGTAAGTCTTCACTGGCCCTCTCTCTACCTCTCTCTCTCTCGTTCTCTGTCCTCACTTGGAACGCTCACTCTCCGCGCTTGGATCGCGCACTCTCACTCTCTGTATGCAATTGCTTCTCTAACCCTATGAGCTATGGTGGTTGTATTGTTCCTCGCTAGCCATAGCTATGGTGCCTCAGCACTGGCTACTTCACCCAACGCCCAACCAGTCTTCCAGTCCGTCACACAAACGTACAGCAGCGCTTCCACAACATGCGAATTGACAAGTGAGTAACTTGAAGTACTATAGCAACTTAATAGTGGCCGAATATGAGATGTTTGTCGGCGATCGGTATTGGTCTCCCAAGGCCTGTCGACTGCACTATTGGCAGTTCTGGAACCCACCAGACTGTCCCAGGATGCTGCTGCTAAGTTTAGACGGGGACTTGGACTTTTCTTGTCACGTACTGTGCCTCTCAGACCTGTAACGACCTAAGACTTTCTAGCGACCTACCAGGCGTCTATCAACCTACTGGACCTAGTTCAACACTTCGGCCGCTGGGCCTGCCGTTTCAGTTACTTTTTCACGGGACTGGGACCATTCAGACTCTAGGACCGGTATACGGGACATAAGTGAGACGTGGAATCCTTTCACTCCCGCCGGCCTAATTTCGAGGTCCTTCAAGAAAAAAGTGCTAACCTTACTACCTATCTGCGATCTAGATACCTCTCCTAGCCCGCGCATAGTACAACACGATGTCCGGGGCTCTCTAACACAGTTCATTCTTGGTATATGATCTGTTATGCTCTGGTTCCGAGTACGGAATCCAGACTTTGTACTGCTGCTGCGGCCTTCCCCTCCTACCTGACCTGTAGACATCCTCATCCATGATGCAGTCAATGTCATAACAATCGTCCATATGAGGGGGAATCATTGACCTGCATGCAGGGAATGCATCGCTGGTGATGCAGACTCGGAATACTCCGAGTAATGCAATGAAGCCAAAGGATCAGCAAAGTGCAATGAACTTGCAGGCAATAGCGGGTGTACACTAACTGTTGCGTGTGTTTTCTTGCTGTTTCGTTGTTCTGAGCCTTGCAGGACTCGATCCCGTGACCTGTAACTTGTATGTTTTCTTTGTTAGTCTCAAGCCCTGTTGGGCTTGATCCCTGAATCTGTCACTAGTAGTCCCTGTTTGGCAGTCTTGGGCGACTTGGCCTTTTCCTTTTGCCTTGACATAGAGCTGGGTCCCTTTTTTCCCAGTTCCTGTATAGATACAGCTGAGTATTAGGTTGCTGCTTTAGGGTCCCTCGTAGGTCTCTGCCTGTCCGTTGCTGGAGCTATTTTGGGTGAGGTCATCTTCTTCCTCGAAGCCCAACAGAGTTGAAGATTGCACTGCTGCTATTTCGCAGCCCTGCATGGGAGCTTCCACAGGATTGTGTTGTTGGGTTTGGGCGCTGCCATCTTCCACTTGGTAAGTTGGTAGCCGTATCTGCTGTTCCTCCTCAAGAGGAACTTCACCTTCTTCGAAGTGCTGGATTGGATGTCTCCTTCTGCATCAGGACTTTCAGCGCTGCGCTTTCATGTGGGCGCTGAGCTGGCACTGCTATCATTCGGGTTGCGGGTTCAGAGTGGCACGTTGTGACATCTGTGGGGTTACTGCTGCTACGGCAGCCATAGCCAGGGTGATGAGCCGGCGAGCAGGAAGAAGCAGACTCCTGGATGCTTTGCTGATCATTTGTTTTTGGTTGTTCGGGGTTGCTGACAACGCGGTTGTGATTCTTGGACAGAAGTACTCTGAATTGATTGGAGGAGGACGGGGCATGAATAAGAACTGAAATTTGTTTCTCGGTCTATTGAGCTTCCTCTGTGTTTCTCTCTCTCCGGTTCTGTGTGGATTTGCCTCCTTTGGGTCTACTCTGCAATTGCATGCGTGAATGGGAACGTGTGAGTTCACTGTGGATTGAAGTTCAATCAGGTACATAACAAAAGTGATGATAAGGACTCGAATGGACAATGCAGCATCAGCGAAGCATCAACAAGCAATGTACATCCATAAACATACGAAAACAGCACAATGTAGTGCAGCGGAAGACTCAAAGATATGACCTGACCTGTCGGACACTGACTCCACTCAGCCCATCACACACCACACATGTGAGAGAGAAGGGAGGGACCGCATACTTGGAAGAAAGGTCCCTCCTTGAGCATGCACATGGGGAGAAACCACGGATGAGCGGATGGAAGAAGAGCGAGACGAAGATGGAGATGAGGGAGGAGATCAAGATCGTGATAGCGTAGTCCAAAAATAGTCTCCCTGTCGAATGTCCAATCAATGTCTGCCCCTGTGATGTCGAATCAGATCCTGGGCCCCATAGCCCGATGTAACCGCTGCCTGTGACCTCTCTCTCTCTGAAGGAAGAAGAAGAGGAAGAAGAAGAAGGAAGGAGAATATGGAGGGCAGGAACCGGAAGAAGAAGGAAATGTTGACCTGTCTGCTAGGGCAGGAGCAGGAAGAAGAATAAAAATGTCGACCTCTCCACTGCCTCACCTGCAGGTAACTGCTGCCACGTACTAACGAGCTGTTGTGCCTCTCTGTGCTGCAGGTTGCTGGTGAAGGAACCAGCTATGGCACCCAGGTAAGTTGTCCGCATGGCCACTGTCTCTCCCCTCACCCGCTAGCTCCTACACCTCTACCTCTACCTCTAACGATAGTGCAGCGCTGAGAATCGCATGCTGGTCCAACAGCATGTCGTCCAAAGGAGTGGGAACTCCTGTCTGCCCAGGAACTGGACTGGCCCAGCTAGATATGGCGCCGGGCCTGGCTGCAATGCCCACGGTCTGCAATTTAGGCCGTCGGATCTGAATTCCGATTGGTGGCCCAGATTGCAGGCCCAAGTCCTGCTCCTGGTCCTAGGCCTGAAAACGCCCTGCCTGGTTCCCTACTAAAAGTCCAGGCTCTCCTGCTGATGCAGCAGGTAAAGCCCACTACCGGACGACTCCAAACCTGGGCTAAAATGGCCCAGTCACGAACCTGGCCTCTCAGAGTCCTCAATCATGGTCCTGGTCCGAACAGACGGTAGTCTGTTTGGACACACTGCAAAGTCTGAAACAAAGCCCTAGAAGAGACAAAAGATTCAGCAAAAAAAACAGAAATGAATAAATGAATAAATGCTGGCTCAAAGAAAAGGACCTGCCTGGCCTACCAGGATGGCCGTGGGCCTCCAGGTCGTGTGTGAAGAATGGGCACGCGGCATGGAGGCCCCAACAACCGTTGTGGCGGGCTCAGCATGCAACACCCCTGGCCCCCCTTATGAAGCCAAGCCGCGACGAGGGCGAAGCTGACAATCGGAGGGCGGAACCGGAATGCACATTCCGGTGTGCATCGAGGAGCCGCAGGTGGCGTCTTGGCTTGCTGCTTGTGTTCGTAGCGTGCGAGGACATCCGGGGCTGTAGCCTGGAGTTCCACACGGGTCAACCAACAGTCAGTCTTATGGCTGCAGTACGAAAAACGCACCGAGTACCCTACCGGCTTGCTCCCATAGCGCCACTGCGATAGAATGTCGCTGACCTCGTGAAAACCATCCATGGAGGGAGGGTCTTGCAATCGTCACCTGGGAAAGTCGTCTCACTCCGCCAAAATGAAGGGAGCCAGCTTTGAACAATGGAAGACCGGGTGGACGGGCAAGTGGGCAGGCACCTCGAGGATGAACGAGCTCCCTTCCGGTGCGTCGCCAGCGGGTGTGGTGATGCACCAAGGCCCCATCCATTTCGAGAGGAGCTTGCGAGAGATGTCTTGCTGAAGGCTGAATTTTGCGGCGGAGACCCAAACGAGGTCGCCTTTGCGGGCACGGAAGACGCTGGCAATTGGCACTGTTGCGTCTTCAACATCTGATTTCGTGCACTGACAACGAGCTCTTGCATCCATATAATAAAGGTGAGGTGGTCATCACTTTCGGCCGTATGTGAAATGATAGTGTCCAATGGAAAGCCGGCCGGCGCGCCATGCTCAAACTCGAATGGTGAAACCCCAAAAGCCGGATGAATAGATGAGTTGCATGCCAACTCTTCGTCCGACAAGCGCTCAACCCAATCGTTTTGGTTGGGGAGGATAAGAGTGTGAAGAAGAACCTGTGCGGTTTGGTGCGCTCTCTCTGTTTGACCGTCGGTCTGCAGGTGGCGAGTTGAACTCGGCTTGAGAGATGATCCTCATCACTTGACAAGACCAACCCAAAAATCAGAGATGAACCGGGTGTCGCGGCGCACACGATCTCCTTGTGGTAACCCTTGGTACGTATCCAACCGGCGTATAGAACCTCAACCAATTCCGGTGCCTTTGAGTGATAACGACAACGCAAAAACATAGCGAACTTGGTGAGTCGATCAACCAGCATAAGGATACCGTCGACTCCGGACTTCGGCTTGGGCAATGGTCTGGTGATGTCCATGGCAATTGACTGTCGGCGTCCCAACGGCGCAACTCACTAAATGGACGATGATTGCGAGACTTGCATTGCCGGCACACCTCGCGTGTTGCGCGATAGCGCATGACGTCGTCGAGAAGGCCCAATGATCCCGGAGTTGGCCAATCGTGCGGTTAGCTTCAAAGTGTCCCGTGGCGGGAGCGGTACGAAACTCGCCGACAAGCCGCGTACACAAGTGAGGGTCACTCGGCACGCAAATAAGATTTTTTTCCCCCAGGGAATGCACAAGCAAGTACCCCTCTTGGATCCAATAGTGCGAAGGCGCCGGATCCGGTGATGAGCAATTTGCGTAGTAGTCCTGGAAGTTGGGGTCGGCATGCTAGCTCGGGATGAAGTTGTTCCGCAAGTCGTTATCGATCTCAGAGGTAGAATAGACTGCAGCGCAAAAGTATGGACGTCGCGAAAGAGCTTCCGCGAAACAGTTAGACTTGCTCGGAATGTGGTTGGGGGAAAAGTAAAATTGGTCCATGAAGGTCATCCAACGGGTAGTGGTGCTATCAACTGTGTCTTGCAACTTGTAGAACACCAATGGGTTGTTGTCAGTGACACATCGGAACTAGCGTCGACCGAGAAGAAAATCTTGCCATCTCTTGAGCACGTGAACAAAGGTCAATAACTCCTGCGCGTCATCGATCGAGTGGACGGGGGGCACCTTCTTGCTAAAGTACTCAATCGGGTGCATATCCACGCCATCGTGTTGCTTTGAGGACGACACCAATTCTATAGTCGGACGCATTGGTAGTGATGCGTGTGGGAAAATCGTAAATGCGCAAGACTTACGTGGATAGCAATGTGGCCTCGAGAGCCAAAAAGGAATCCCACACACTGCCGTCGAAGTGAAATGGTCCGTCCTCGCATTGAAGCTTGGTCAAATGAGCTGCGATCTTCGAGTAACCGTTGATGAAGCATTGGTACTAGCCAGCAAGTTCGAGATATGAATAAACACCGGTGACATTTTTCAGTTTTGGCGACTCTTGGACGACTTGGATCTTGTCTGACAATGGACTAATCCTCTCCTTTGTGACGAAATGGTGCAAGTACGATTCTTGACGTGCGAACTCGCACTTCTCGCGGTTGGCATTGTACTTGGCACGAGGAAGAGTCTCCAACACGTGTCGAACATGCTCAAGATGATCCTCCAAGTAGACCAGCACAAACCGGTCCAACATAGCCCAAAACTTGTGGGTGATCGCCGCTTGAAAAGTCATTGGGGCATTGGTGAGGCCGAAAGGCATGACCACCCACTCAAAAGTGCCCATACTGCGTCTTGAACGCGGATTTGTAGCAATCTTGCGGGCGAAGCGAAATTTGATGATAGCCCGACTTTAAATCCAACTTGGAGAAAAACTTTGCGCCACCCAAACGCTCAAGAAGATCGTCAATACGAGGAAGATTCCCCGCATTCTTGACGGTTTGCGCGTTGAGCTTGTGGTAGTAGATGTAAGGCCAAAGATCCTTGTTGTTCTTCCGTACGAAGAGAACCGACACACCATAAGCTGAATTGTTAGGGGGAATACAACCCTTCTCAACCAAGTCGTCAAGTTGCCCATGGAGAATCGTGAGTTCCTCCTTACTCATGCGATAAATGCAACCCTTGGGTGGCATGGTGCGGGCCTCGAGAATAATCTCATGATAGGTTGGCCGTTCCGGCACCACACCAGTAGGAGGCTTGAAGACGTCGACGAACTTGTCAAGCAACCGCACCACGCGGGGGTCCGTGGACAAATCCGTAGGTGTCGACTCGGTCTCGTAAGAACAAGTGGGCCGAAAACTCATCGGTTTACGATTCAAACAGGTCGGTTGCCAATTCGTCGATTTACGATTCAACTCCAATCCACTCTTGCCACTCAACCTAAAGGCTTTAGCCTTGTGGTTTGAATTGTTTCATTATGTTTTTACCCGGACTTTATTGAACGGCCATTTAACAAAAGTGCCGAGTATTTTTATTTTGAGGAGTTGCACAAGAGGAAGGCTTGCATGGCTAGAGCAAGGGGTATGAGTGCAGAGAATGGTTGAAATTGACCCCATGGACGGATTCGAACCATCATTCGTGGAATTGCAGTCCAATACATTACCTTTATGTTACTTAGCCTTTGATTTGATTGATGAAAAAAGAAAGGTGCGAAGCAATGAGTTTTTTTTCAATTTTTAAAAAATCAAATTCGTGTTTGACTCATCTTCCACCATTACTGATGGGGTAAGACTATGCCTTCACCATATTCACTACAGTCACCTGTAAGAACTTAGGTACGAGCCGTATGAATGATGTGTGCAAGAAAGACAAAGAGTCAGACACATCATTCTCATCACAACAGATAAAACCAGAAGGTTCGATTAACAACTTTTGAAAGTTGAAAAGAAATTGTGAATCAGTCGTTACGGAGAACATATTCTTCGATCTTTGACGCGGTCTTCTTATACAACCCGCAAAGTATCTGCCAAACGACTTAATTCAATATTGATATAAAAGAAGTAAGCACGTTTGACTTCAGAATAGGTTCTTACCACGGCGTTAACTTGACCTTGTAATTTATGCCTTCACCGTTTTGAGCTCGTTTATTACCTCTAAGTTTCCATATGCTAGATCTTCTACTTTTTTATGTGTTCTTTGAAAGTGTTTTAATCCCTATGTTTATTATTATAGGGGTATGGGGTTCTAGACAGAGAAAAATACGAGCAACATATCAGTTTTTCTTATATACTTTACTTGGATCCGTTTTCATGCTTTTAGCTATTTTATTGATTTTGTTTCAAACGGGAACCACTGATTTACAAATCTTATTAACAACAGAATTTAGCGAACGACGTCAAATATTGCTATGGATTGCTTTTTTTGCAYCTTTTGCAGTGAAAGTACCTATGGTAYCAGTTCATATTTGGTTACCTGAAGCTCATGTAGAAGCACYCACCGCTGKATCTGTTATCTTAGCGGGAATTCTCTTAAAATTGGGAACTTATGGTTTTTTAAGATTTTCAATACCAATGTTTCCAGAAACTACTCTTTATTTCACTCTATTGAATATACAAGGAATTGAAGGTAGTATTTTACTCATGTTAAGTCATGGACTGGTTTCTTCAGCCCTTTTTTTATGTGTAGGTGCTTTATATGATCGACATAAAACCCGACTTGTTAAATATTATGGAGGTTTAGTCAGTACAATGCCTATCTTCTCTACTATTTTCCTGTTTTTTACTTTAGCCAATATTAGTCTCGTAGTGCATGGATTTTTGGTTGAATCTTTGATGTGATTGCAGGTATGTTTTGTGGTTCGGACCTTGGATTTTGACTGCCTGCGATCACATACATATAAATGGCTGAGAGGAGCTCCACTGTGACTGTGAGAAGTGATCGTCCTATTTTAATAACCTTTATTTGTATGTGTGCATATTTATGATCTGAGTGTTCGCGTGGCCTATCGCGACCATGCGTAAGGGTTAAACAGAGTATGTCTCGAGAAAAAAAAGGAGATTCCCCGTTTATCCTTTGCTTTTTAGAGTTTTTTATAGTTGGACGTTGTAGTCCGTGACAATTGTCAAAGTTAAACCCCTTGATTTTTTTTCTCCAGGCCCTAGATGATGGAGCTGGTCCCCAGGGCAATAAGAGACGATTG
>BFEA01000143.1:1531025-1564220 GCA_003427395.1 Chara braunii
TTGCACGTACAGACACACCCTTACCCAAACAGACATGACATACACATCTCCTGGTGAACAGGTAAGTCTTTTGACAATGCCCTTTGCCTTAGTTTTAAATATGCCTGTTGATAGAGAACTTGACCTTTGACCTGCTTTCACGTTTCTGAGCTCTGACAAGATACCTTTTCACAATGCTTTACTTTTTCAAGGCCCGTGCTGCTTTATTTTTACAAGGCCTGAGGCCTATATCGGGTAAAGGCCCTTTTAATGACTTCTTTTTTCCCCTTTTTTTTGTTTGCTAATCTTCTGTGTATCATTCCAATTATAGCGGACATCCAGAAGAGAACAGGGTCCAGGGTCCTAAGCATTAATAATTTAATAGTATTTAATACATTTCTTTTGTCAAAAATGAAAAAAAAGCATCCACTGAATTTGACCTCTGATGCCGTTTTTCAGGTTTGGCGGAACGGGGCTTGGTCTACATATAGCTCGTTCTCTGGTAAGAATCTCTCTCTCTCTCTATATCTATCTATCTATCTATCTATCTATCTATCTATCTATCTATCTATCTATCTATCTATCTCTATCTCTCTATCTATCTATCTATCTATCTATCCATCCATCCAGAATTTTATTGCAGATTCGGGGTCCTCTTGCCGAGCACAGGAGGACCCCGCCTTCAAAAAAAAAAAAAAAAAATTCTGGGCTTTTTTTTTGCCGGCCCAGTTTGCCCCTGCGGCCCACCCGGCCGGGCGGCGTCCGTACTCAGTTTTTTTTGTCTTTTGCATAAGGCGCTTAGTGTGCACTACCAGACATGCCCGTATCTTCCCACAATAAAACGCTTAGTGCATTCCTTCCCGAAATAAAGAACATCTGAAAAAAAAGCGAAAAAAAATCCTACTTTCACAAAGGAAACAGTGCCCGTCAGAACGGGCACCTGCAAAAGAAACCGAAATCTTTTTGTTTTTTTTTAATTTTTTGTTTTCTTTCCTTCTTGTTTTTGGCAGAAGGGCGTGACAGTGTCCTTTTAATGCCCCAGTACCTTACCAGGATTGGGTGTTTTGTACATTCCAGCAAAAAGCAAACAACAACAAAAGGGAAAAAAAACAAAAACCCAATGTGTCCCATCAAAATGCAAAGACCCAAAAAACAAAAACTGATAGTGAGAGATTGTTTTGTCGGAGTTGCACCGACGAATCAAGAGGCTGAACCCTCGACAGTCTGCGGTATGGCCGTATTGATGGCTTGGGTCATGAACCCTTTGACCCTTGTTGACGGCAGACTGTCCACAAATGTAACATAGCAGCTGGTAACAACTCAGGGAAGCACGAGGCAACATTGTCGAGGCAGCACGACTGCAAAACGCCAAAATCAGAAACACACACATGCATGGCCCATTGGTACACCAGGGTGCTGCTTTTCTGCAAATGACTTAAGAGTTTAAACGTTGGTAGACTCTATACTCTTGTAAGATTTGTGGGCCGTTTTTCTCCTAGAGTACCACTCTTTTTGTGGATGAACATGCTGTTTGGTCTCTTGATGGTCAGCCACTCGTAATGGCTTGCTTTGCATTGGATATCGCAATAACCTGTTAATTATGCCTCGTAACCTGTCTAAGGGCCCCAGGTCTGACGTCGGCTTAGGCTGCTCTACGTAGAGACAGGACCCCAAATGTGTGGAATTAGGGGCCCTGCACCAGACAGTTGACTAAAAGTCAACTGTACACCACCCTCAGTCAAAGTCACCATGGACCCAGCCCAAGCCGCCCGTCAGACACATGCACTTGTTTGTATGCAGGTACTAAGACAGCATTCAGGCCAAGTGGAAGTCTGCAACTGTATGGGATCCGGGTCGTCGACTGCGAGTCAATCTCAGCCACCGTGGGTGGGAGACCTGAGGCAGGTCTACCCGGCCAAATGCTACATAAGAGCCTGCCTTCGGGGAGTCGACATTCAGTCTTGCTACTTGACGCTGGGTGGACGCTGGCTAGACGCTGGCACTGTGGACAACGACGTGAGACTGCTTGCTTGCTTGCTGGCGGCTCCCTGTCTTGGCGCCAGCCTCTGCTGACGTGGTGCAAGCCACGCTGTCTTCGACATTGCTGATGTGGCCCATGCCACTCTGTCTTCATTGCTGACGTGGCATTTGCCACACTGTCTTCATTGTTGAGTTGGACACGACAAGGAGGGAGATCGAGATCTGTGGATGATAGAGGAGGGGATACTTACCTGCTGGTGATGTCAATACTGTACGCTGCTGAACGTCTTCACGGGAGAACTGTGCCATGTGGCACGTTGATGTGATCAGGACCTGTCAGGCTCGTTATTGGACACTGTTTGCTGACGTGGGGTCGAGCGGGAAGCCCAGAGAAGAAGAGGGAAATGTTGGGCTACTATCTCTGTGGTCATTGACGGATACTATCTCCGTGGTCATTGATGGATACTATATCTTCCACCCTCTAAATTGTCTATTCCCCCTCTCCTCTCTTTGTCCATTGGCTACGAGACATTGTATTACAGATCACATTCATGATTATTGGAGACATTATTCAGCGATGAGTTTTCTTGTACTTCAACACTTGACGAGTATCTTCACGACTGGGTACATTACAATTTGATATCGGAGCTTACCTTCTTCGTCGCGGTCTGCTGTCAGGCGCCACATGGTGTCCAGGTAAGTGGGCAGTGCCGCGTGTGAATGGAAAGAAACGTGTTTGTTAACGTGTGCGATTATTATTGCGAGACTAGACATTGACTGCCACGTGTGCGCGCACGCTTGCTTGAAGATGATGACGTGGACACCTTGTAGAGAAGACGGCAACATTGCTTACGTGGCGCCTTGTTACTGACCTGGCGATCAGATACCGGCAAGATCATCGTTGGATGCGGGCTGACGTGGCGCTCATGGAAGAGAGAGAGAGAGTGGGGAATCAGGACTGCGGACATGGCACGCTGCCTACGTGGCATGGCGCAGGGGTGATGACGTGGCATCCTAAGTATCCCCGCGGTCGTGACCGCGGGCCATTTGACCGCACGCGGTCGGCATCCCGACCGCAGCGGGCGGCGGCCGCGGCCAAGTGCGGTCGAAAACCCCCGACATTTTTAAATCCTGGGATAATAGGCCAAAAAAAAAAAAAAAAAAAAAAGGGGTTGTAGGTTTTTGTGCGCTCTACAACCGTATATTTTTAGTTTTATTTTTGGACTTCTTTTTCGATTTAAAAAAAATGAAAAACAGGAATCCCTCAGGCAAAAGTCCTTCACTTTATTCTTTTAGTAAGAAAAATAAAGGATTTTGTTTGATTTTTATCTCAAATTTGGTAACGAATTTTGATATGACCCCAAGGCAACAGTTGTTCAGGTTATTTTTGGGCATAACATGTATTTGTTTCAGATTTTTCTGAATTCGTTTTTCTTCTTCTTTTTTTTCTCATGACCGCGACCTCGCGGCCGAGACTGCGGTCCGCGGTCGTGCCCGCAGCGACCGCGACCGCGGAGGATTCATAGAATCCTAGTATTGGCAGGGTATTGTCTGACGTGGCACGTACCTGTGTCTCGACTTACCTGCTGACGTGGCGCTCCACACTCCAGCGGTACTTCGATCTGACGTGGCATACCAGCGATGGATGCTCAGGCAGTTGGCGCGTTGCTGACGTGGCAACCTTCTTGACGGCCTATTGGTCATTGAATGCCTGATGTGGCAACTCCACGGAGGTGCTGCGTTGGCATGCCAGGGTGACATGTGGCAGCGGACGTGCCCTGCCGTTGGTGAGAAGTTGATACTTGCGCTTGTGTGCTGGCGGGCGGTACAGCTTCACGATTGGTTGTAGTGGCACGCGCCGGATTGGTCACTGCAGATGGTGTAGCCGAAGAGGAAAGGATGTTGACAATCGATTGTTGTTGTTGTGTTGGCTGACTTACTCACTCGTCTTGGCTGTTATGTGGTTGCCGTGCATGATCACCTGTGTTGTTGTGTCTTGATCACACTGGTCGTGGCTGCGGTACCTGTACACTCTCGTTAGGACGTCGTCAAACATAGGACAGAACAAAAATTAGAAATAGGAAATATTCAAAATTTGTTCCTTGATTATTTTGTTTATTTTCTTTCCTTGCTGTAGTATATTGAAACCGGGTGTGGCCATGGAATTTATTATTGTCTTGTAATTATTTATTCTGCGACAGACACACCTTGCGAAAATGCCTTTCATCTGGAAATGTTTGAGTGCTTCCATTCTCATGAGATTTATACCCCTCTTCTTCTACCCCATCACTCTCACATTGTTTGATGATGAGGAGGAGGGAGTGTTGCGGACACGTAGTCAAACTAACAAGAGACAACAGCTAATGCTGACTCGTCCTCGTACGTTGCTTGCTGAAGTACAAAATGCTGGCCCTGAAGCTAGACAACATGTAAGCTTGTTCGATTTCCGCGCGGCAGAAACCGAACTACAGCAAGTTGATACAGTTGCCCAGATGATGGAGACCAGCAGGAGGGTACATGACACTATCAATCAAGCGTGAATAGCACTTGATCGATATGTGGCTGAGCAGTATGCGAAAATAGCTGATCAAGGAGAGGACAAAGAAGGAAAGAGGGAAGAAATGAAGGAGCCTGAATTGTCTGAAGAGATAATGGAAGGTAATATCAAACAACTGGAAGATGCATTGAATGCAAAGAGAAGAAAGATGGAAGAATACCGGAGGATGAAAATGGAGAAAGAACAACAAGAGAAAAAAGTAGAGGAAATCAGATAACGATTTATATTTGAGGGAACAGAGACTGACCTTGCATCTGTCTTGAACAACATGATGGCGTATCTAGCCCACCTTGAAATGAAAATTGACAACAGCACCGCCACATGGCAGACGGTGACTAGACTTGTGAAGGGAAGGGAAAAGACAAGGTGGTGGTCGAGGAGGAGGCCAATGGGGGAGAAGAAAAGAAAGAACTCCAGGAGAAACTAATGAAAGATGCAATGAAGAAAGTGACACCGGAAAGACCAGAGAGTTTCAAGAAAGAACTTGAGAAACTGGCAGAAAAGAAAGAAGAGCCCGCCACGAAAGAACCGGCCAAGGAAGTAGAAAAACCGAAAAGGAAAGAAAAAGTGAAGATGAAACTTCCTTTCACCTACAATGGAAAGCGAGGGGAACACTTGTTGCTCTGGATCGCGGAAATCTAGACCTATTGTAGTACTGCACCGGTAGAGCCGAAAACCCAGGGGCTTTCACTACCTCATGTTTGGGTGAGGTAGCAAAATAATGGGTATTGTCTGAAGCCAACGCTGCTGGTTTTGAAGACATTGGGGAGTAGGTTAAAACATTGACCCTCAAGGAATTTCTCCAAAAGATAAGGAGGGATTCCTTAACAAAACGACGGTCGACAAGGCCTTTGATGAGCTCACTACCATAAGGCAAAAGCGTTGGACGGCAATGTCTCGTGAAGTTGATCGCTTGTTGCAGGTACCTGGTCTGAACTTGCAGGATAATCAAATCCTCTACATCCTCTCACGAGCATTGCCATAACCCATCCGAGGGCATCTCGTCGGTGAGGCGAAATCCGGTAAGTACAATTATAGGCAGTTTCGTGACCTCGTGCTCCAGAGAGAGCAATTGACTGCACAGGTAAATCAGTGGTAAAGAATGGTCTGGTTGGCAGGTACGGTAAGCGTGGCGGCAGAAGCAACAGGATCACACGCTTGTCGTCGTCAAAGACGACACGATGGAGAAGCTACCCCTTGATGAGGCCGAGGGAGGAGGAGGTGGCAACAGTGAGTCAGGAAAGGGTGACGTCACTGCTGCGGTGACCAACAAGGGAGGTACTAGTTCTTGGAGTAAGAAAAGAAGAGACTACGCTCCTTTCCAGAGCACCCCGACATTGTAGCCAGTAGGCCTTGGGAAAAGATGGGACTATCTTGAGAGGAATGGCAGGACCGGATGAATAATAAGCAGTGCCTTAAGTGTGGCACTGCAGGGCACATCATAGCATGGTGCCCACTCATTCGGAACCCAAAAGGGAGCAGCCAGTAGGAGTAGCATCTGCTCCTACTGAGTTTAGGGGTTCAGTTGAAGGTAAGGCGCTGATCACCCCTTTCAACCCCTCGACTCGTATGGCAGAGGATGACTCTTCTTCGACCCGTCGTCCGGAACACCCGGACACGGTCTTATATTTTGTCTCTCTGGACGATTCCCTGAACGAACTTGGAGATGAAGTTCATGGGCTAAGAAAGCAGAGTCCAAGGGTGAGTTAATGATCACAGACATTGATATAGCACGCACGCGAATGGGTGCCTTGTTAGATGTAGGATTGACGCGGTCCTATATCTCAGAGAAGGCAATTCGTAAATTGCATCTGGGAATGAAGGTAAAGTACTTAGAGCACAATCACTGTCACTCAACATGTTCGTGTCAAATGTTACTTTAGGATTAAGGAAGGAAAGAAGATCTTGCATGAGGATTTTTTCCTAATTGAAAAAAAACTACCCTTTGACATGATTTTGGGGATGGATTGGCATGAGGAAGCCGACGCAAAAGTCAGGTTCAAGGAAACGACTGTAAAATTAAAGGATGAAAAGTCCAAACTTCGAGATATAAAATTGTATCACAGGTGTGACTCTGACTTGACATTGTCTTTTTGTTGTACAAGTTACCCAGACTTCAGATCGATGGTCTCGAAAAAGAAGTTGGATCAGGATGTGATTATGGTGCTCGTCAAACGAGTAGGTGAATGTTCCTCATCTTCTCCTCCTTCTATTGAGAAAATACTTCACAAATATAAAAACTTGCAGACTGGGTCAACGGGTATTACTGAGCGTGCTATTAAGCACACTATTGAGATTATTACCGGTAACAAGATTCCTAAAGGTCCCATCTGTCGTATGTCTCCCAAGGAACTTGTGGAATTAAAGAAACAACTGCAAGAACTAAACTGACAAAGGATGGATTCGCCCAAGTTCATCTCCTTATGGTTAAAGGTAAATTGCCTGCCTTCCAAGCAGGGGATATGGGTTCGATTCCCGTTATCCGCAATTGCGATTTGATGAAAAAAAAATTGAGATAAATAAAATGCGCGTAGCTCATGTCTTATTTGTGCCCAAAAAGGAAAAGGTAAACTTGGACTTTGTATTGATTATCGAGGGTTGAATGCCATCACTGTCAAAAACGCAGAACCACTTTCACGCATTGACGACCTGCTCGATCAGTTGCAGGGATGCCGATACTTTAGTAAGATTGATCTCAAGTCAGGGTACCACCAGGTCGAGGTGGCTTTTGAGGATCAACACAAGACAACTTTCTGAACCAGGTATGGTCACTACGAGTTCGTGGTTATGCCTTTCGGATTGACTAATGTTTCTGCTACCTTCCAAAGGTCTATGAATGAATTGTTTCATCAATGGCTGGATCAGTTCGTAGTTGTCTATCTTGATGATATTCCAGTATATAGTAAAACACTAGAGGATCACGAAAAACACATACGAATGGTTCTTCAGAAGTTGCACGAAGGCAATTTCAAACTGAATCCTACGAAGTTTGAGTTTGCTAAGCCAGTGTTATACTTAGGGCATATAGTAAACGAAGAGGGAATAAGGCCTAAAGAGACAAAAATAACAACAATTCGAGATTGGCCCCAACCCAAGATTGTTACTGAACTCAAATCTTTTCTAGGACTTGCAAGTTATTATAGGAAGTTCGTAAGGAACTTCTTTTTGACAGAGGCTCCGATGAGAAAACTCCTTAAGGGAAAAAAACCTTGGTTGTGAGACAAAGATTGTGAGTCTTCTTTTAAGAAGTTGAAAAATGTACTGACTCATTACCCTGTCTTAAAAATTGTTGACCCTTTTCTCCCTTTCATTGTCACCACTGATGCAAGTCAATACGAAATTGGGGTTGTGCTACAGCAAGACGATGGTAAGGGATATAACCCTATCAAGTTGATGTCTAGAAGACTTTCGTTTGAGAAAGTGGTCAACTCCACCTACGAAAGGGAATTGTATGCCTTGGTTGCTGCACTGGACACATAGAAACACTACATGCTAGGGAGACACTTCACTGTTTACTCAGACCACTCTACCCTGAAGTGGATTAAAACCCAACCTAGACTCACTGGCAAGTTAGGGAGATGGTCCGCTTTCATTGACACGTTTGACTTTGAACTTAAGACAATCAAAGGAAAGTTTAATGTGGTTGCGGATGCTTTGTCCAAACGTGCTGATTTTTTTGGAATTGTTGTTTCCTATCTCGATATTGGGAATGAACTGAAAGAGCAAATTCGTAGGGGTTATGCAGACGATCCTATATGGAGTCCTATTATTGTAACCCTACAGAGGAACCCCGAACTTTTTCCTGAATATTGAATGATTGATGGTTTACTCTTCTTTACTGATAAGACCGAAGAAAGACTCTGTATTCCTCACAAAGAACAAATTAAAAGTCTAATTATTGGGGAATGCCATGATACTTAGGGACACTTCGATTTCAAGAAGATATGTAAGAGAACGCTTTGAATGGAAAGGGATGAAAGAAGATGTGCTAACCTATGTGCGGACTTGTCTTGTTTGGAAGAGGAATAAGCCTTCTTATGAAAATCCACTAGATCACTACCTATTCCAAGTGAGCCAATTGAATCTATTTTCATTGCCTTTACGAGGCTCACAAAGAGCCGAAATGGCAATAGCCAGGTAATGGTTATTGTAGATCGATTCTCAAAATATGCTATGTTCATTCCTTTACGAGTTGAAGCTAAAGACTGAACTGGTCATCCAAAAATTCCAGATGTGATGGATTTCGGAATATGGATTTCCAAAGACCATCGTCTCTGATAGGGGAGCACAATTCACTGGTCTACAATGGCAAAAGTTGATGGAAGCCTATGGCACTAGATTGACCATGCCGTTAGGTAGACACCCTGAAACGAATGGCCAAACAAAACAAATAAACCGTCTGTGCTAGCAACTTTTGCGTATGTATGTCTGACCCAATCAAGTAGATTGGGATGAGAACTTACCTAAAGTTGTTAGTGCATATAATAACAACATACATATTATTGCTGGAAGAACACCAAATGCATTACACAAAGGTTGAAAACCTAGGTGCCCCATTGATGCTCTAACCCGGGACCAGATCCAAAGGTTACCCCCAAAAACTCGTGAACCTGCAGAAGATTGAGCAGGACGGCAAGCATCATCGGCCATCGCAGTTTCAAGAAGGTGATCTTGTATGAATGAAGTCTAAAAAGTTTTCCTTGGAAGAGAATGTATCTAAAAAATTGTTGTCTGTCTATTATGGGCTCTGGGAAGCTCAAGGTGATTAGGGATGCAGACGGACCTTCCTACCGAATTGATGTACCCCCACACCTTAAGACATATTATGTCTGTCATGCATCTAAACTTTTGCCTTATGTAGAGGGAGATGAGTTTCCTAACAGACCATCTATGTTCCCACCTTCCATGAATGGAGGCTATGAATTTGAAAAGATTCTGGAACATGGCTACTTCTCTACTGATGGCAGAGGAAGACCGCAAAAGCAGTACAAGGTAAAGTTCAAGTCTCAACCTCCATCTGAAGCTAAATGGTTTACTAAGAAAGAACTACCTACTGCTCCTGATATTATTGTTGCATATGAATGCGGGAGAAAGCTAATGTATTTTTGCGATGGAACTCGAAAATTGGGCCGGCAGGAATGCAACAACCTGTTCATTATGCCTCGTAACCTGTGTAAGGGCCCCAGGCCCGACGTCAGCCTAGGCCGCATTACGTAGAGACAGGACCCCAAATGTGTGGGTTCAGGGGCCAAGGCAATTGTACACTACCCTCAGTCAAAGCCACCATGGACCCAGTCGAGGTCGCCGGTCAGACACACACACTTGTTTGTCTGCAGGTACCAAGACAACATTCAGGCCAAGTGGAAGTCTGCAATTGTATGGGATACAGGCCGTCGGCTGCGAGTCAATCTGAGCCACCGTGAGTGGGAGACCTGAGGCAGGTCTACCCGGTCAAATGCTACATAAGACCCTGCCTCCGGGGAGTCGACATTCAGTTTTGCTATGCTGACTTGACGCCGGCTGGACGCTGGCTAGACGTTGGCTAGACGCTGGCTGTACGCTAGCACTGTGGATGACGACGCGAGACTGCTTGCCTGCTTGTTCCTCCCTGTCTTGGCGCCAGCCTTTGCTGACGTGGCGCAAGCCACGCTGTCTTCGACATTGCTGATGTGGTGCATGCCACTCTGTCTTCATTGTTGACGTGGCATTTGCCACATTGTCTTTGTTGTTGAGTTGGACGCGACAAGGAGGGAGATCGGGATTTGTGGATGATAGAGAAGGAAGGGATGCTTACCTGTTGGCGATGTCGACATCGCCATCAACAGATCGCGATGAAGAAGTTCGCTTTGATACCAAATTGTAATGAACCCAGTCTGACAGATACTCAGAAGTTGTCAGATACCTGTAGAGTCAGTATCTGCGGCAAAGTCTCGAACTCGTGAAGTGATATCTCAACAGCATCTCATTATTATCAATATGGAGGGGGAATAGACAAAGGAGAAGATGAAGATTCACACAATAATCCATGCTCAACCCTCTCCTTCTTCGGGCTTCTCCCCTCTCCACATCAACAATGATAATAAGTATATTCCTGATCACACACAGAAGTGCCACGTGGCAATCAATCTCATGAAGACCATAAAGACATTGCAGATTCCAGTATCGACTTCAAATCCAGGTGAGTACCCGTTCTCCTTCAACCATAGATCCCGATCTTCCTCCTCCTCGCAACCAGTCACCTCATGTAGACAGCGTGGACAATGCCACGTCACCAATGGAAACAAGTGGCAATTGCCACATCACCAGCGTAGACCAGTAGCAGCACCACATCAGCATGCCACATAGACTAGAGGCAGCACCACGTAGACCAGAGGCAGCGCCACATCAGCATGCCACGTATACCAGAGGAAGCACCACATCAGCATGCCACGTAGACCAGAGGCAGCGCCACGTATACCAAAGGCAGCGCTACATCAGCATGCCATGTAGACCATAGGCAGCGCCACGTCAGCATGGCCTGCCGCACTGAAGAAGCACCAGCATGCTGCCTCCACCTTGTGCTGTCGTTCGCAACGCTTGTGCACAGCCAGCATGAAGCCAGCGTCATGTCAAAGTCGAGCCAGCGTCAAACCAGCATAGCAAGACTGAATGCCTTGACTCTCTCGAGGCCAGCCTTAAGTAGCAATGAGCGAGGTTGTTTGGCCTCGGTGCTTTTTCCCTCAGTCATCCAGATTGACTCACAGCTGAAGTCCTGGATTGTACAGTTGCAGACTTCTCCCTTAGACCTGATGCTGTTTGGGTACTTGCATACAAACAAGTGTGTGTGCTTGATCTGCGGCCTGGGCTAGGTACCTTTGGACTTCGACTGTTGGGTGGACCAACAGTTGAAGTCAATTGTCACACGCCCAGACCCTGAATTCGTGAGAGGCTTTTTCTGCCCTTGTTCGGCCTGGGCTGAGGGCGGCCAAGTAGGCCCTCTGATGACCCTCAGTTCCACGAGACATATGGCATGGGTTATTGCAGTGTAATATCTGTGTGATTCTGCTTTTTGGACTGTGAGACTTTTTGGCTTTCAATGTGATGCACTATGAAATCAGTCATTTCGCTGCTGCTCATTTCCTTGCAATTTGGTATTAGAGTTGGTTCGATTACGCGTGCTTGTTCTTTGCAATAGCTGTTTGGTGCTTCGCTTATGGTGGTGGGGCAGTGATAACACGTGCGTTGAATGTGCGGCGGCCCAGGGTCGTGTGGGCGCGTCAGAAAGGCTATGTGGTGGCATTGGGGTGTAAGCTGGATGATGAGAACTCGCTGATGTGGCATTTAAGCTGAGGTGGAACTGCATTCCAGTGTTTGTTGTGCCAAGGCAAAGACCGGTCATCATGAATGCACGTCAGGTTGCTGGTGAGAAATTTGTGGTTGGGGGCAGCATTATGAGGTACGTTGCTCTCATCCTTATCTACCCTCTTTATTGCTTCTTACCGTGAGGAGGTGAGTTTTGTCTTGAGAGTCCTCTCGATGTGAGGTGTCGCGAGCACTCAACCTTGAGAGTCGACATTCTTCCTGGGCAACAAGCTGGTGGGAGACGGGCGAAGCCTCTGAAGGGCACTAGACGAAGCACTCGGGTCACGGTCACCACGCCAACCCGCTGGGACTAGTACACGCATGCTTTGTCACAAGTCCTTGGTTCTGCTTGTTGCGTTGTTAGAGGTCATGTTGGGCATGCCAACCCTATAAGAGATGCATACCAGACCGTCTATAAATATTTCTAGCGGATTCGACTTGAATCCTTGTTGTGATCGTCGTCCTGTCTGCGAAGTTAAATAATTCCTGAGGACCTTGGGGGTTGTCCTTAAACTGCCTCTTGATCAGCCGGATCAATCGGATGTAAGGCTCGTTGCACGCGAGAATAAAGGAAATGCAGGGCTGACAGGCTTAGCATAGGCTTGGGGCAGAGGGTTGGGCTGGATTGCACACCTTCAGACACGCTGCTCAACCAGATGCTCAGGACGTCGACACAAGTGATTACTCAAGAAGGATACAAGGGGAGGGAAGATTTTGGCAAACTGTTCATCACTGAACTAATTAGATTATTTGCCATCCAACATGCATCTCTACATGTGACTTATTTTACTTTTGATTATTTAGTTGTTACATACTTGGTTAACAACTAACAGACAGATGCAGATAAAATAGTATATTCCCTGCTGCATTGCATTCTATTTTAGAATAATCTAAAAATAGACATAGAGTTGCCTTTCAAGATCTGACATTGGCTGTTGTTTACCACTTGACTACTTTTCTCCAGGGTGACCGAAATTAGTTGTTTATTATTTTACTCGGTTGGGTGTCATGCTGAGGTAGGATTCAGTGCGGACTCTAGTTTAGATCACACATTATTGTAGCTCATGAGTGAAGAAGGAAGCAGTGAGGAGGAGGAACGATTAGTGGAAAATCTTAGAGTCACTCGCCGAACTGCACGCAGTCGACTGATCACTTTCCTAGGGTTAGGTCAGGGAGAGGAAAGGAGGCTGCGGAGGGAAGCCAGAGAGAGGACGGCATTACAGAGAGGGAAGCAGCAGCCAATGTCGAGGCAGCTATCGCTACCACCTCACCATGTCACAGGCGTCATATCAGGCCTCTTCGCCAGGTGTTAGTTAGAGTGCCCCCCAAGTTTCCATTAGTCAGTCTGTTGGTTTGCAAGTCAGCCAACAGCCTCAACTCACGCCAGAAGATTACGATATCCTACAAGTGGAGGCTCTTCATGATGAGTTGCAGCAATAGTCGAGGGAAGTAGAAGAGAGAAAACAGAGGGCTAGAATGAGAAAAGCCAGACTAGGAGCTAGGAGGCAAGATACTTATTTTATTTTGATTATTTAGTTGTTATGGACTTGGTTAACAACTGACAAACAGATGCAGATGGAATAGTATATTCCCTACTGCAGTGCATTCTGTTTTAGAGTAATCTAAAAATAGATAGAGTTACCTTTCAGGATCTGACATTGGGGTCTGGTTATCACTTGACTACTTTTCTCCAGGTTGACCGAAATTAGTTGTTTATTATTACTCTGTTGGGTGTCATGCCGAGGTAGGATTCAGTGTGGAGTCCAGTTTAGATCACACATCACTATAGCTCATGAGTGAAAAAGAAAGCAGTGAGGAGGAAGAACAATTAATGGAGAATCTTAGATTCTTAGTCGACTGACCATTTTCCTAGAGTTTGATCAAGGAGAGGAAAGGAGGCTGCAGAGGGAAGCTAGAGAGAGGACGACATTACAGAGGGCTAGGGAAGCAGCAACCAACGCCGAGACAACTATCGCTACCGCCTCTACCATATCACAAGCCTCATCTCAGGTCTCTTCGTCAGGTGTCGGTCAGAGTGGCCCCCAAGTTTCCGTTAGTCAGTCTGTAGGTTTGGCAAGTCAACCAACAACCTCAACTCACGCCAGAAGATTATGAGATCCTACAAGCGAAGGCTCTTCATGACGAGTTGCAGCAGCAATTGAGGGACGTAGAAGAGAGACAACGGAGGGCTAGAATGAGAAAAGTCAGACTAGGAGCTAGGAGGCAGGAGTTAGGAGCATTAGAAGCCCTAGATGAGTCAACACTAGATCCTGCGGTTCAGTTGCTGCGTCGCTCGCTTCTCTGCGTAGCAAAAACGCAAGTTGTTCAGCAGGAACTATTGGTCGAGCTAGTGGCCGGCCAGAATCGTACTACGGCTGCGCTACAGGCTCCTCGTCCCATGATGAGACAACCTCAGTACTCCGTAGCTCCCCCTATGGTTGTGGGTCCCTTAGTGACGTCATCGCCGACAGGGGCCCTCTTTCTCCCCTATGTTTGGTATGCCTCTCTCAAGTGGTGTAGCAGCAGGTAGTGGTAAGATACTTGGGACTTCTACCCTTCCATCCACGACGGTTGCAGCTACAGTCCAGCCGTCAGAGCAGCCTCGGGTTAGCATGCCGCTATCTGCCCCATTGGTTACGCAACCAATGCAGCGGACACCTGGGGCAATCCAACCCATGCAGTGGATGCCCAAGATCCCCTTGTTGAGTCCTAAACCCTTCTCTGGCGACAAGAAGAAGGAAGAGGATATGGACACCTGGGTGAGGACTGTGCCTACTTATGTGAGGCACAAGCTCACAAGTCCAGAAGAGAAAGTTATAGTCGTTGCATCCTTTCTGGAAGGTTTTGCAGCACGATGGTTAAATGGTGTAGTGCAGCTACAGGGTTTCGGTCAGAACTTCGATGCCTGGGCCCAGACGCGGACATTGGAAGACTTCGTACGGAATGTGTATAATAGGTGGCATGACCCTCAAGGGGCTCCAAAGGTCATTGACTCACTAGCTAGTCGTGGTTCAAAGAGGTACCAAACAGTTCGTGAGGTCACAGACGCGGTAGAAAGTTTGATCGTGGTACCTGGCGTGCGTTATGATCCACAGGTACTCCTCACAACTTATCTGCGATGTCTGCCTACAGATGTCAAGAACAAGTTGTGGTGGACGAGGCCACCATTGATGTCCATAACTTCGCTCTTTCAGCAATAAGGCTTTAGATATAGAGGCCAAACTTGGGACCGCACAACAGGGTCTGATGGATGGTAGGAAGAAGAAGCTTCCTCGGGATTGGAGGAAGAAGGGTAATTTTATGTTCGTCGACCACGATGGTCAGACGGTTGAGATTGACGACTTCCCTGACTTTGGGGAAGACACAGAGTAGGATGGGGCGATTGAGACTTTGGAAGGAGGAGTTGTGGCGCCTATCAAGGAAAAGGCTAAGAGGACCGAGAAACAGAAGGTAGGCCGGTCTAAGGGTCAAGGCGACCGAGGGACACCAGTTTGGGTGCGACTTGGTTTAGACTACGAGGTGTGGAGAGACCGAGTAGGGCCACGTGTCTTAACAATGGCAACTTTGGCCACGCGGCTAGAACGTGCAAAAGCAAAAAGGTCACAACAAAGGTAACCTCGCCTACGGTGGTTGGCTTGCCTTCGCTCTCTGCTAGTACTTGTGAAAGTTCTTCGCAAGGGAAACACCTCGGGCCAGTAGGAGTTTTAGCCGCTCTTACTCGCGCTGAAGTCGTAACGTTGCCTTCCCCACTTCAGGCGTTGGCCAAGGCTATTGACCCACTAGTCGGCCCGCAGACACATGTAGACCAATCGATGCTCTATTTGAGAGATGTGTATGAGTCGTTACAAGAGTTAGAGCTGAGTGGTCAGGGAAGGACCCCAAAGACTCTTAGGCGATGATTAGTAGAGGTCCTAAAGGTGAACATTTCGTGATAGAGGTTGATGTAGGTGGCTGGAAAGTGGGCGCCTTCGCAGACATAGGCTCTACATGGAACTTCATCAGTGTGCTTGTGTGGATAGGTTGCGCTTAGGGGACCAAGTGCAGCGGCTAAACAGATTTGTAGCATCCATGTTAGCCAACAAGCGCAGTATGGTTGTCCAAGACTATGTCAAGGACGTATTATGCACCTTCTCCTATGGAGGAGGGGAACTGAGACACCAAATATCGTTCCTCGTGAGCGACGAGCTGCCATTTGACATGCTGCTAGGTATGTACTACCTCGAGGTCGCAAAGCCACAATTCGACTAGGATAGGAAGGTGATGATTCACAGGTTGCCAAACGGAAGGACCATTAGACTCCAGAAGTACAAAGCTAGCAGGCTAGTGGAGAACTATGGTTTCATGTGTGTTGCATCTTTCTATAACTATTATTCGCAGAACCACGAGGAGGGGATGTATCTAGTCTTTGTCTATGAGAAAGGGGAGGCCGTAAAAACACCCAGAGATAGAAGTAGTCATCGCAAGTCATCCTGACTTTTTTGAGGAGCCTAAAGGTGTGGTAGAAAGGAAGGTGGTCCATGCAATAGAAATCGTCCCTGATAGTCAGGTACCTAGAGGATGAATGCATAGGATGTCTCCTACGGAGTTGGATGAGCTTCGCTGCCAGCTCAAGGAGCTCACAGAGAAGGGTTGGATTGGGCCAAGTACGTCCCCTATGGAGAGCCAGTTCTATTTGTCCCGAAGAAAGGGGGGACCCTGAGGATGTGCATTGATTATGGAGGCCTCAATGCCATCACAGTTAAGAACGCAAAGCCTTTACATCGCATCGATGACCTCTTGGATAGAGTGCAGGGATGTCGGTACTTCACAAAGATAGATCCAAAGTCCGGATACCATTAGATTGCCATTAGGCTTGAGGATCAACAGAAAACCGTTTTTCAGACCAGGTATGGTCTGTACGAGTTTGTGGTGATGCCCTTTGGACTATGCAATGCTCCTGGTACATTTCAGCACGCAATGAATCGGATATTTCATGACTACTTGGACAAGTTTATCGCCGTGTACCTCGACGATATCCTGATCTTTAGTAGGACTGTTGAGGAGCACGCTGAGCACTTGGAAATAGTGCTAGGTCTCCTAAGACAGCACCAGTATAAGATAAACTTGGAGAAACGTGAATTTGGTCGCACCAAGATTTTTTTATATCAAGGTCATGTGATTTTTGCGGACGATTTGGGGCCAGACGATGCCAAAGTGGCCAGCATACGTGACTGGCCCGGCCTCAAACTGTTACTGAGGTCCGGTTGTTTTTGGGGATGACGGGCAACTATTGTCTGTCTGTGAAGAACTATACTGAGGTCCGGTTGTTTTTGGGGATGACGGGCAACTATTGTCTGTCTGTGAAGAACTATAGTACTATAGCTTCCCCACTAAGATACCTCACCCGCCTTGACAACCCTTGGGAGTGGACCGAAGAGTCTGAGGCAGCCTTCAAGAAATAACTGGCATTTCGTTAAAATTGACAATTTTTTACTATTTTCACGAAATTGGGTATCCGAGAAAAAACTGTGTTTTTTAGCATGTTTTTGTGCCCACGACATTGGACCATTGATGGTCCGGCGTCTTGGGGACTCCGGACCATCTAATGTATCTCGACGTAAAGTACCGTCAAATTACATCTAAGGGTAAAAAAAAAATGAAACAAAATCAAGGCAGATCAGATGGTTCGGCATCCTGGGGACGTCGGACCATCAATGGTCTGATGTGGTCGGCACAAAAAAATGCAAAAAAATACTGTGCTTTTTTGGAAGATCAATTTCATGAAAATAGTAAAAAATGTCAATTTTAACGAAATGCCTGTTAAATCAAAGTATGCCCTGACACACTACGAAGTCCTCAAATTTCCTGATCCTGAACAACCCTTTGTTGTGACCACAAACGCCAACCGATATGGCGTAGGCACGGTCCTTCCGCAGGAGGAGGGGAAAAGGCTTAGGCCAATCGAGTACATGAGCAAGAAGATGCCATCTCAAAAATTAGCTAAGCCCACGTACGAGCGAGAGCTCTATGCCCTCTACAGAGCGCTGGTCCATTGGAGGCACTACCTCCTAGGCAGATTTTTTTATGTGAGATCTGACCATGAGACATTGCGGTGGATCAAGACACAACATGTACTCTTTGATGCACTGAAGAGGTGGATTGAAGTCATAAACATGTATGACTTCAAGCTTGACCCTCTAAATGGAGAGTATAATAAAGTGGCCGACGCACTATCGCGAAGGGCAGACAATGTGGGCGCGCTAGTGATTGAGTTTGGAATATTTGATGATGTAACTCGATCCATGGTAAAAGCCTATTAGGAAGATGGAGTTATGTTAGAGATGTGGGCGCGCTAGTGACTGAGTTTGGAATATTTGATGATGTAACTCGATCCATGGTGGAAGCCTATCAAGAAGATGCAGTTATGTTAGAGATCATCCGTAAGCTAGAAGCTAAAGACAAAGTGACTTGACGAGTTTACGGTAGTTAATGGGTTGCTATTCCTTGATAAGGCTAGGAATGTGTGTTCCAGATAGAGTCTTTGCGTAGTTTATTTCTAAGAGAATGTCATGACGCAACTGGTCATTTTGGGTATAAAAAGAGCTCAACTAACTTAGTGCAGAGATTCTGGTGGCCCTCCATGCTGCAAGATGCAATTAAGTACGTAGAAACTTGCCAAGTTTGTTAGAGGGACAAACCGAGGACTCAAGCTCCGCTTGGGCTCATAAAGCCATTGCCTATCCCTGATGGTCCCGGTAAAAGCGCATCCATGGACTTCATGGATACTCTTGTGACCAGCAAGAGCGGGAAAAGACACATCTTGGTCATAGTGGACCGGTTTGCTAAGTTTGCTAGACTAATCCACATGCCAGAAACAGCGAAGACTGACTTTGTCATCAAGCTGTTTATGGACAACTGGGTACGGGACTGTGGTCTGCCAAAGTCCATCGTTAGTGACAGAGATATTCGCTTCGTTAGCGAATTGTGGCAAAGCACAGCCCAACAGATAGGCACCCAACTGCAAATGACGCCAGGGAACCACCATGAGTCGAACGGCCAAGCCGAACAGATGAACAAAGTAGTACAGCATTTGCTCCGGCATTATATCAAACCTAGTCAGGAAGATTGGGATGAGAGACTACCACTTATCGCCAATCTCTATAACAATGTTGTGCATAGCACTACTGGACTAACCCCCAATCAATTGCACCTCAGATGGAAACGCAGATCTGCTCTGGATTTCCTTCTGCCTGAGAATCAGCCGACTGCAACACCAGGAAGTATAGAATTTGCCATCAGATACGAGCAGTTGCTGCAGCAGGCCGTCGAGCACATTAGAAAATCTCAAGATGCTATGAGTGCATCTAAGAACAAACATAGACGGCCTTCCACATTCCAGGTCAGTGATAGAGCCTGGGTCAAGTCATCTGAACTCGGTCAGTAGTTGGGTATCTCACGAAAACTAATGCCACCGTACTTCGGCCCATTGGAGATCCTACACATAGTCGGGATCAGATTGATGGACCATCCTATGTGATTCAAATCCCTGCTCACTTACGCACACACCCAGTCTTTTACGCCTCAAAGTTGGCACCTTTTGCTGAAACCACCAGTTTCCTTCCAGACGCTCTATGCTGCCCCCAACCATGGACGGAGAAGTGGACATTGACGACATCGTGGAGCATAGAGTTATGCCTGTGCCAAAACCTCCGGGTAGAGGATGACCTCCGAAGCCTCGGATGCAGTATCGTGTTCGATTCAGACACCATAGTGATCCAAGTGAAGATCGGTGGTTCACCAGGGAAGAACTGCAACAGACAGCTCCCCGAGTGATTGCAGAATATAAACGAAAGCTCAAGGGGAAACTACCTGCAAATTAAGGATTTCTCAGGGGACTATCGAAGTACAGGAGGAGGAAATGCGAGGAATCACCTCCTCTGCAAGCCCGATGGGGCCCCTGTTACGAAATGTGCCCGCCCTAAGCGAAGGCGGGCCTGATAATTCCAAGAGGCCTATGTTGTCAATTTTGCATTTGGGGTTCAGACAGTTGGGTCGCGTCAGTTGGTTGAGGGAAAACCCAGGCCCAGTCCGGAACATCCTGCATCGCCCTCCGGGCCACTTCTGGAAGAACGTGGAAGCAGGCCCTGGGCCACACGCACAGCAGAACGCACAACTGGCAGTTGGGCAGTAACTATATGGGGCACAGGGCACTTGCCAGTTGCCCGGCAGTGTTGCTTGAGCCTGCGCTCGCGTGCTGTAGGCTGCGCTAAGGCAAGGAGCTTGTGCACGTGTGGTCGTGTGTGCAGGGTGCTGCTGAGGGCAGCGCCATAGCCCAGCCTCCATAGCCGGCTGGTGCTTGGTTGTACAGCAAGGGGTAATGGTGGTCTTCGTGCATGGGGAAGAATACATGGGTGAGAGACAAGGAAGAGTGAGTGAGAGAGAGAGATGAGGATGGTGATGTGAGGGCACGTACCTGGTCTTGGCGATGGTCTGCAAGCGGTCGATATCTTCATGTACTTCCATGCTGCTGCTGATGTCAGCATTTGCATTGTCAATTCGTAGGCTAGTAGTAGCTCTGAGATAGTAGTTTGGGCGCCGAGCGCCGAGTAGGGGAAGGGCTCTGGATACTACGCTGGTGATGGCGAGAGGATATTCTCATTGGTGATGGCGAGAGGATATTCTCATTGACATTCGGTTTCAGTGTTGTGGTTTTCTATTGGTGTAATATTAGTGTAATTCTGCTTTCTGGACAGTGTGAGACTTCCTGGCTTTCAATGTGATTTTGCAATCTGAAATCTCAGATCTGTCATTTCGCTGCTGCTCATTTTCCTTGCAGATGCAAGGGACAATCAAGTGAACCAACAGAGCTATGAGTGGTGTAGACAGTTGCGAGTCAAGCGGCGTATTATGTGTGAGAGTCTGCAGAAAAACTCGTTTAAGATCCACTTGAAATTGAGTGTCCCAACCAATAGTGTGTCCTCCTAATTGCAGCATAACAGGGAGTGCTACAATCGGCAACAGATTTGGGACTAAGGGGACTCCTCCTAGTTCGGCCCGGTCTCACTGGGTACCTGAAGGTCCCAGGTAGGTCGATTACTAGAACCAGCCAACAGAAGTCCCACCTTTGCCCTCTATCCACACCTGTTGTACTGAAAGAAGAAAGATAACTTCAAAAGGAACTTACTCAACTACAGTCATTCAGAAAAGACAAAGCAATATAGAAAGATAATGTCATCCAAACCAAGATACTTCATCCATCCATCCATCACGTGAGAGAGCAGTTTACAAACTCATGCACAACAATCAGGACCACAGAGGATAGGAAAAGATACCCAGCATTACCCCATCAGGCCATGCAGTACCAGGCACACAATATGGGCACCCGTTACTTACACGACACTTACCTGTGTGGCCTGGGCTCTGAGATGAAGTATAACGCACCCCCCTCTCTCATACGGGCAACCTGACCCCAATAGCAACCTCCACACTAGTGTCCTATCATCCTAGGAGGGTCTACTCTACACCTTAGTACAATGTCAGATCCCCCGGCGATGTTGAAGAGCAAATCAGCAACTTGCAGTCCTTCGATGCAGCTATGGCTACTTCCCCCAAGCTCGCCTCTTGGAGTTAAGCCCAAAAGTCGCTCTGTGGCCTCCTTAGGTCCAGGTTCCAAGTGTGAGTGCTGCTCTCTGTCGCCTTTCCCAAACTGCCTCACAAAGTCACCCCAAGTGTCTCGCCACCCTATACACACTCCATCAACCTAGCCGGGTCATATGTCAACCTTTAAGACCCGGTCTAGGTGGATATAGCTCCCACGTATGATGCCACCCCACTGATCTCACTAACCTACCCCAATCTGAATGTAAGTTGCCCTAACTGACTCGGATTAGGGTTAGGGCAACAAGACTCCTCTCACCAGCAAGTAAGATCCACTCTGATACCAATCGTTATCATTCTAGCTATTCGAAAGTACAATAACACAAGGAAAGTGTTGTTCAATTGCAACTGAAATGAAATAACCTCCAAAGAGAAATAGACAAAGGAAGTAAGAAAGAAAGAAGAACAATTGGTATCAAGAACAATTGGTATCAGAGCAAGTAAAATCCGCTCTGATACCAATTGTTATGATCCTAGCGAAGTGCAATAACACAAGGAAAGTGTTGTTCAATTGCAAATGAAATGAATGAACTTGGAAAGAGAAATAGACAAAGGAAGAAGAAGAAATAAAAAAGAAAGAAGAAGAAGATGTACACCGGCAAGAGCAGAGCAATACCATGAGAGCGCTAGCACCGGACCGGTTAGCGCTAATTCCGAGCGCCAAACTTCGCGACCGCGCCACGGTAAATTTTTCACTCGGCGCGGAAACGCGCACCGCGCGCGTGTATCATCACGATTCATCGCGCGCACGCTTCATCGCGATTCGAATTCGAAGTAGCAGGGTGGGAAACTGAGAGCAGAGAGTGCACCACACCTCGCCACGCCCTCGGGCGTGGCCACTCGCAATCAAGCAAATGACAGGAAGTGAAGGAGAGAGAAAGGGGAGGTATAGGAAGGAAGGGAGGAACAACGACGACTACGAGAACAACAGAGAAGTGGGGTGTAGCTAAGTACAGGAAAGGACAACAACGACGGGGGGTGAAAGGAAGAAGCACAAACAAGTTTCCAGAGTGGAAGAGGGGAAAGAGAAGGGAGGGGGAGACAGAACTAAGAAAAGGAAAGGACAAAAGAAGAGACGACCACCCTTCGGGTTCGAGTACGAGCGCGAGCAGGGGGAGGGTAGGGAAAAGACAAAAGGAGAGAGAGACAAGTGGAGCTACGCACAGACTGCGTCAACTTGCGAAGCCCGTGACACGATGAACGCTCTCGCCACGCGCACACATCATCACGCTTCGAATACGAATTTAGAAGGTGGAAATGAGGAAAAGGCACACACCACTCGACGCCACGCCTACGGGCGTGGCCACCCGCAACCTCGCAAGAGAAAAGAGGAGAAGGGAGAAGAGGGAGGAGGAACGGCGAGGGAAGGTGAAGCAACGAAGTGAAGTGGAGCGCTACTAAGATTAGGAAAGGGCAACAACAGACGCGCATACGAGGTTAACAGCGGTGCCAGAATAACCCTGCACTACCAGAATACGATAAAGTGAGAGCTGGACAATACCAAACCCCCCGTTTTTTTACCCTTCTCCACCCTCCCAACTCGCCACACTAATGACATTCTATGCGCACTACTCGCCCAGTTTCCATCAATCATATCTTTGCCCATCTCCGAGCCTGCCCCCCCTTACCCTACGGCCCCACTGTAGCTTTCGCCTCTTACTACCCATCCCGACCTCGTACCCAAACAATATCTGACCCAACCTCAACTTCGATATTGTCTGGCCCCCGTCCCCACCTCGAACCCAACCCCATCCCGACCCCCTTCCCCACCCCAACTCAGTTACGACGCCGATCGACTTCACCCCACATCTCCCTCAATCCGTCCAAGGTTCTTCCCACCACAACTCACCTCCTCCTCTCCCGCCCCTTACTCTCCCCTATATTCACACGATCGTTCTACCGCGAGCACAACCCGGTTTAGATCCCAACCCAATCTTGATCCTATCCCGATCCCGCCACGATACGTCCCCGCTCCCGTCCCTGCGCCCGTCCCTACCACGATTCCGTCCCCTCTCCCGTCCCTGCTCACATCCCGATCTCGATCCTAATTCTACTGTCCCAACCCCGACTGGATCATAGCCTACTCCCAATTCGAGACCACTCCATTCCAGATCCCCCCACCCTGCCGCGCGCCCCCGCCTCAACCAGGTTCAGTCCACCCGCCCCATCCACGTCACCTCATATCATCTCCCCCTTTATTCAGTCTACGGAACCCCCACAACCTCTCCGACCATATCCCGAGTTTATCCCCAGCCCACTAGTCCCCAACTGGTTCACGATCCCACCTCGCCACACACTCACACATCCCTTGTCTTCGCCCGAGCCTCCAACCCACACCCATCTTGGATCACCCTCCTCTCCACCTCTACTCCGATCCCGACCCCCTTGTTAATTTATACCGTCCCGATCCTGAGTATTCCTCCTGCCTCAATTCCACCCTTACCCTGACCACATCTCTATCCTCGTCGGATCCCCGCCCCCTCCACGGTCCTCCCCTTTGATCCAGGCCATACGGCGAGTAACGCCCCCAACCCGACCTCGTTTTATGTCTTTATACCGATTCCATCCCGAACACAACCCCTATCCTACCCCGCCCCCGACTCAATTCCACTTGATCCCCGAGCAGATCCCACCATGAGTAGATCCCATCCCGCTCCGGATTGCATCCTATCCCTTTCCCGAAACACCCCACTCCACCTTGCGTCCCCGCCTCAATCGACTGCCACTAGCCTTCCCCCCCAACCATCAGTTTTTTTCCCACCTCACTCCACCCCCCCCCTCGCCCTCCTCTTACCCTCCTCACACTACCGACCTCCCCCTCGCCACCTCGATTACACCTCGATTTTGATCCAGATCCATACTCGTTCCCACCCCGTTCCCACCACAATCCCGGTCCCAGTCTCATCGCTGTCCCCTTCGCGATCTTAATCTCAATCACACTCGTTCCCCCGTCCGATCCCATTCCGATCCCATTTCAGTCCCGATCTCGTTCTCCTCACAGACTCAAATATGTCCCAACCCCGACTTGATCATAACCTACTCCCAATTTGATAGCACTCCATTCCAGACCCCCACACTTTGCCTCGCACCCCCACCTCAACCAGGTTCAGTCCGCCCGCCCCATCCACGTCACCTCATATCATCTCCCCCTCCCTTTCTCCACCATCCCTCCTTATTCAGTCTACGGAACTCCCACAGCCTCTCTGATCATATCCCGAATTTGTCCCCAACCCTTTTGTCCCCATCTGGTTCGCGATCTCACCTCGCCACACACTCACACATCCCTTGTCTTCTCCCGAGCTTCCATCCCACACCCATCTCGAGTCACCCTCCGCTCCACCCCGATCCCGACCCCCTCGTTAATCTATTCCGACCCGATCTCGAGTACTCCTCCTATATCGATCCCACCCTTGCCCCGACTACAGCTCTATTCCCGTCTCATCCCCACCCTCCACGGTCCTCCCCTCTGACCCAGGCCACACGACGAGCAACACAGGATTACCTCTCCACAGACCGAGCTCTCATCTCTCGCATCTTGTCCATCCAGTCAGTAAACCAACACTGGGACAGCGAACAAGGATCGAAAACGAAAATGGAAGGCAGGGGAATCGAAACACAGAACTGGCTAGCCGAACAAACAAGGACATCACTTACCAAAATAACCAAAGTAATTGATCAGGGAGGAAACAATCAAGAAGAGGTAGTAATCTACCAATGTCCGAAGGAACTCAACGCTAAGCAGGAAGAGTTGCACAAAAAACACGTTGTGCTCGTCACATTCGCAAAGAAGAGTCAGGAGCTAGATAGAGAAGCTAAGTTGAAATGGATCAGGGAAAAACTGAAGAGCCTGGAACCAATCCAGGGAACAGACCCCAAGGTGTCCTTTCATCCAAGGTCACGAAATGTCATCATGGTGTTGTGTATGGAGGAGGCTCTGGCAACCTTCCTAAGGAACAAATGTTTCACATGCAATTCGTCGGTGGTTACAGTTCACCCCTGGAAACAGGCATTGGGATATCAACAAACACCTTTCAAATACAAACAGGACCTGTTAAAAATACATTTTTGGATGCAATTTGACAATGTGCTGGATAGTATCTACCCCAGATTTTCTCACACCACAGCACAATCAAATGACGGTGATCTTGGACACAGGAAACAGTCCCGCCCCTTTCACTCCCGAAGAATGGTTCTTGGAGCATGAAAGCAAAGTCATCAGAATTACGGTGTCCAGCAAATCCAACCCTCTCTGCTTCAAATGCAGACAGAGAGGGCACCTGGGAATAGACTCAAGCTGCCCAAGGTTAGAGAGAATGCTAAGCCCAAGCCGCTCAAAACAGCGAACCTACAAGAGGTAGCGGAAAAGAATGGATACTGGTACATCCCGAGTGCACAATACGCAGGATGGGTCTTTAATGACAATTTGGGAACTCCGGACTGAGTCTGGACGCTGGATAGCGATCCAACACACCGACCAGACGTCTACCCGCTGTATGACAACAGATGGCAAACCTTGAAAGTGGAGAAGAAATCCGCCAAATGCTTCACCAGTGATCCGACAATAAATGTGGACACATTAAAATAGTAAATTTGGGAGAAAGATCTGCGTGCGGATCTGCAGTTAATTCAAGAGGTCACTGAAAAGAAATGGGTAGAAGCAGTCCGGCGGAACCAAGAAATGGAAAGAAACAAAGAGGACCCGCAGAAACAAAGGACTTACACTAGAAGGACGCAGAAGGGGAAAGCCAAAACAGGGCAGGGACAAGGGGAAAACACGGCTGGGACAGAGCAGGACGAAGGGACGAACACCCCTCCGGGTGAAGTTAGTACGGACAGCCAGCCGCCTGCAGTGGGGGGGAAGAGAAAACATCGAGAGAGGGCTTGTGACAAAGATGAAGCAGCGGAGGAACAAGAGTGGGAAGAGGAGGTATATTACCTGGGGTCTGAGCGACAGGAAAGCGAGATACTGAGCTTCATACAGAAATTTGAGAAAGAAAGGCAGGACAAATATGACCTGCAGTTGATCCTACTTAGAGAGGAACAAAGAAACAGACAAGCAGCAGCGGCAACCAACCCGACGCAAGCCATTCCTCTCACGGAGAATCCGTTCGCTCCCTTGGAAAGAGAGGCAGAATTGGCTGCTCTCCTGGCAGAAAAGTATAGTGCAACAAAGGAGAATCAGGAGATGGAAATTGATGATGGTAATAGCAATCCTGACAAGGAGAAGCCGCAGACTGGCGGATAGGCCTACACTCACTCTGAATGGACAAAAGGAGCAGCAGGGGCAAAGAAAACCCAACCAGGGAAGTGACCACATAGCGATGTTGGGTATTCAAGAGGAGGCACTCCATGCGCAATGCGAAAGACTCTACGATCTAAACAGAGAAATGTCTCTGCGCACGGTGACAGTGCCACCTCAAAGCACCCGCTGGATTCTGGGAAAGAGCGAGAAAGGAAGCAAGCACGCTCCTACCATCCCGAGCAGTGATTCCCATACAATTTGACCCAAAGAGAGAACAGTGGAATGTTGCAATTCGCAGCGACCTGACAATTCCCAGATTGCAAAAGGGACAAAAGAAGGAGGTGTTACTGAGTAAAATTTGTAAGGGAAAGGGATCTAGGATTATGGGATTAGTAGGAAAAGACCCACACGAAGGGGAGAACGGCCAAATTGACATGCTTGAAATAGAGGAAGGGAAGACCCCCAGTCCATATTAAGGCCAATCCTAGTATGCTGCGACCAAGAAACAGAGCTTGCGGAGGGCTTCCAGTGGAGACCCTGGTGGTGGATGGCAGCCCTACCTGTCACAGTTGTGGGTAATGAAACAACCAGGTCCCAAAATGCAACAGCACTAGCCTCCTTGGTGAAGGATGGAGTGCTCAAAATGGGGGAAGACGAGTTGCTGTCCCATCTCCACCCATGTGAGGATGAAACAGGATGCAGCTCCTCAACTTAATCCGACACAAACAAGCCAAACACATTAACGAACCACATAAGCAATGAAGGACAGAAGGGGGGACCTGAAAATCCAATCTTGGAATGTCAGAGGGTTGACAATCATCTTTTCTAATCTAGAAAAATGACATTGCCTTCTCAACACTACGGGTTGGAACAGTAACAACCCCCCAGACGTGCTATGCATACAAGAAACTCACCTCACCAATTCGGAACAGCACAAGACAATAAAAATGAGTTTGTCAGAAGATTAAGGAATTGTACGACGGAAGTGGTTGCGTACAGCCCCCAACAGGCATCAACAGGGGTACTCATCCTCACTCATAGTAATTCAGAGGCAGCGCAATTCTTACGCGTCAACTCAGCAACAGTAGACCAGTCAAAAGGAAGGTGGGCCAAAATAGAGCTGTCGTATAGGGGTGAAGAGATAGCAATCATAAACATATACGCCCCGAACTCCCCAGCGGAAAAAGTAGAATTTTTGGAAGAGGTCAAGGGCCTAACCCAGCAACAAATACACACAATCATAGTAGGGGATTGGAATACAATCCAAAACCCACAATTAGACAGAATATCCTGGGCGGAAGAATGCTCTCAAGACCCAGCCTCAGCATCCCTGGCACAACTTACGCTGGAAAATAGTCTTAAGGACCCTTACAGAATGCTTTACCCGGACAAAAAGGATTACACCTGTATTAGAAAGACTACCCAAGGTAGAACTTCGTTCTCAAGAATAAATTTCTTCCTCATTTCAGAGTCGTTAGAAGGAGCGGTAATAGACTGCACAATAGGAAGACTACCCCACTACACAAGCTTCGACCATAACCCAATAACCATTACGTTAGAATAAACCCTGGATAACACCCTAGGAAGGAGTTTTTTCAAATTAAATATTTCCTTACTCAGCACAGACACCTTCAAACAGGGCATCCAAAATAAATGGAAGGAGCTAACGCAAGGCTTCCAAGAAGGTGAAATCACGACTGATCTTCCGACAGCGACTAGATCCCTAAGTGATTGGGCAAACTGCTTCTCGAGGAACGAAGCTAGAAGGAGGAAGGCAAGACAAGAAAGTCTGGAGGCAATAGTAGAACTAGCCAAATTTAACCTCATAGCCAACCCAGGGGACACACTCTATGAACAGTTGTTGGACGAGGCTAGGACATAACTCAGACATTGGGCAGATTGGAGGAGGCAAGGCTTGACCATTAGAGCAAGGGTAAGGGACTGGGAAAACAATGAAACTATGACGAAATATTTTTTCCAGAGGATTAAGGCAAACCGAAGGAACAATAGGATTCTCGGGCTAAGAGACTCTACAGGAACAATACAAACGGCACAGGAACCCATGCTAAAGGTAGCAGCAGACTTCTCTCAAGATCTGTACACTTCTAAAACCGACCTAGGGGAAAACAGTAACATTCAGAGAGCTAGAGAAAAATTCCTGAAACATTTGGATAAAAGCCTCAAGCAAGAGGCAATAGACTACCTAGATAAAGAAATAACCAAAACGGAACTCTATGAAGCCCTCAGGAGCATGCAGCCGAACGAAACCCCCGGACTGGATGGTCTGCCAAAGAAGTTTTGGCAGGCCAACTAGCACATTATGGGCAAAAAGGTTGCAGCCTTCTTCCAAAAGGCTTTTGAGATAGGATCCTTGGAGAAGAGGTCAGTACTGGGGTTGTAACTCTGCTGTATAAGAAAGGAGAAAGAGAGGACATAAGGAACTGCAGGCCGATAACCCTCCTACCTGTAATTTACAAAATACTGGCAAAAACACTGGCCAATAGAATACGCAATGTTACGGACAAATGTTTTCACTTAGATCAAACAGGTTTCATCCCCGGAAGATACATCCTAGATAACGAGGTCTGCCTGAACGAAGCCACCAAAATAATTAAGGACAAAAAAGTGCAAGCGGCCATCTTATTCTTCGACTTCGAAAAGGCCTATGACCAGGTCAATTGGGACTTCCTACAACTAAGTATGGAAAAAATGGGAGTTGGGCCGAACTTCACGAAATGGATAAGGGTGCTTTACGAGGATGCAAGAGGGATGGTTCAGGTCAATGGGGCACTTGTCAGAAAAATACAGAATGACGAGATCCGTCAGGCAAGGAGATCCGCTGGCAGCTCCAATTTTCCTGTTCGTGATGGAAGCAATTGCAGCGTTCTTACGAAAAGACCCCTCAATAGAAAGACTTTCAGCCAACCATGATGGAAGATCGATAAATATCCCCACAGTAATGCTTTTTGCCGACGATTTAACTATTTTGATCAGGGCATCTGATTCGTCCTTTATCGCGCTTACTAAAGCAATGCAGGCTTTCCAGCTAGCCTCACAAATGAAGATAAACTGGAACAAAACAGTGGGTTGGTGGCTTTCCCCATCAGACCCTCCGCAGCAAACCCAAGAAACCCGGGGTCTACAATGGCTGGACGCCTAGAGTCCGGTATGCTTTTTGGGCATCCAAGTTTCGGAGAGGGGTGTTAACGAAGCCTAAGGCACCAGCCTTCTGGTCAAGATGTCCAACAAAATGATGTGATGGCAAACAGCTCACGTGTCTCTCATGGGAAGAGCTTTAGTGCTCAACGCCTCAATTTTATCAATGGGATGGTACACAACATCTCTATGGAACCCATCTCCAGCCTTCTTTACCAACCTCAAAAGGAAGATCGGAGCGTATCTATGGACAGGCAAAGCGGATAAGGACAAGTACATCACCAAAGTAGCATGGAAATACGTAACGAGGCCAAAAGCCCAAGGGGGCCTAGGCCTATTGAACCCAGCGTCCCAATTCCAAGCACTGCAAATAAAGTGGATAACCAAAGTTATCTTCAACAGGGAGCTCCCTTGGCACAACATGGCGTCGCACCAGATCCGCAACCTTGTTCCTTTCAAAGTGGACCCCAACATAGAAGGATACCATTGGTTACTCAACCCAGCATGGACCCCTGCAAGAAAGGAAGGAAAAAAACAGTTGGCGGATAAAGACCCGCCCAGCGAGCACTGGGCCACTCTGATCAAACACTGGAGAGGCCTTTTCCCGCAAAAAAATAGATCTCCACAAATCAGAGAAGAGGTGTTGAGACAACCTCTATTTGGTAATCCTCTATTGAGAGACCAAAATAACAATTTTTGGCCATTGAACTCTAAGGGCAGGCAGTGGAGAAAATGGGTGGGTAAAGGAGTATGGAAAGTAGAGCATCTGTGGAATGTAGAAGAGAACAGATGGTTCACTGCACAAGAGTTGAGAACCAAACTTAAAGGAATACACAACCTGAGAAACCAACTAGAAAGTTTGCTCGACAGCATCCCGCTGAAATGGGAGCTATTGCTGAAATCCGGAACCAAATGGTGCACAGGAGAATGGGCCACAAGGAGAGGTACAAGTATACCGCACGAGGGATACAAGCTGACCAAAATGCTGGAAGTAGGGGAAGGGAAGGCAGAGTTCGAATCTTGGGAACTAACAGATACCCACAAAACCTGGGTAAAACCAGGGAGAATATTAGAGCAAAGGTTAATAATGGAACTCACGAACCTAAAAAAAGTTAGAGCTTGTACGCCCAAAAACTATCATAAAGGAAACCCACAACCTGAACAGGAGCAGAGGAAGGTATGGATCTATAGACCCGAACTAGGTATTGAAGAACTGGAAGTAGACCCAACTGAATGGGGATGGTATGTCCCAGACAGAAGGGGAAGGGTCAAAAAACTTACCCCTCTGTGCAATTATGAGGTAAGTGCGGGATACAGGCTATTGAATACCACCAAGGACCCTTCACCARTAATTAATGATAGATGGAAGAAAAAMRCAGGAGAAAACGYAGGCTGGACAGGTAGAATACCCTGGTCCASGTTTGCCACTATAAGGCCGGCAAGAATCAGTAGCCTGCAATGRCTCATAATTTACTGGGCGGTGCCRGTCAACCAATGGCTCAATAAAAGAAGACGACAAGAGGAGATCCAACCTCAAGCAGCATGGTGTAGAGTGTGCAATGAAGGTAGCGAAGAATCCTTGATACATTGTTTCTTACTCTGTCAAYGAGCCCAGGAACTATGGGAYAGAACCAAAAAGGGATGGAATAAGGTGACARGCCGTACTTTCCCTTCAGGAACAAATTACCTACTGGCGGGAAGAACTGAGGACACTGACATGGAAGAAGAGGAAATCCCCTTGGCCGAGCTGTGGAGGAGATCGACCCTTTGGGTAATATGGAAAGCAAGATGCAAAGGCACTCTGGACAACCAATTCCCAAGCATGGAGGAAAGATGGGCAGAAGTAAAACCCACGATACAAACGGAAATCAGAGCACGTTGGGCGAAAGAACAAAAAGAACAACAGAGGCTAACACATCAAGAAAAACGCGAATCAAGACAGAAGAGGTCTGGTTCTATGAGAACAGAATGGTAAAGATAGAGAAAGGAAACCTACAGTTCCAGAGCTGGGATTGACAAGTTAAGGGGGCTCACGCACATTCACCAAGCACCTCTTCTCGCCTCCTTTCCCTTAACAACCCTCTCAACTGCTCCTCCTGACTAACACCCCCGATCAGACTCGGAAGGCGGAAAGGATCTGGTCTGCAAGATTGGCCCGAAGATGAACAACAACGGAAAAAGGACAAGCGAAGATTAGGAGGAGTTGGTCGCTCAACGGCAAGACTACTGAAATTCCAGGAAGATCGGGTGTGCGGGAAAGACTGATGCAACTCAAATCCCGGAAAGGGGCTTTCGCCAACACCCAACGCTGGAGAAGGCAACCTTGACTTAAATTGTTGGCACAGGGGGGAAAAGGTAAACTCTCCAAGCAGCGCAGGCAACAGGGTAATTCGACGCATTGAAAGCTACGTGAGCCGGCAGAGGAAGAAGACCTGGAGAAATTCGGCGCAGAACCTTCGTAGAGAGGGTTTAGGGTTTAGGGCTTTAGGGTTTTTTTCTTAAACCAGTAATAAAAAGAGAGGTTTCGAGTGGGCTCTTTTCTCAAGGCCAGGGTCACAGGAATGGGGAGAAGTGGCTAGCTTGGCTGGCCTCTATAGTCAAAGGACCGATGGCCGAAGGTCAGGACTGCAGGCGGAAGGCAGAGGTCAAAACCACTCTACGGTTATCATAAGGGGGCAGGAAGGAGGAGAGGGAAGAACTTAGCATGAGAAGGTCAGTAGAAAGGCTCATACTACTAGTAAGATTGATATATGGCGGACCTCGGTTCGGGATTCAAGAGGCGAGAGGGGGACAGGGCAAACGGACAGTTATTACCCACGCTTGCAGGGAGCAATTGGCACTGGTCAAGAGCCCTACGGCCAGAAGGAGCAGAAGAGAAGACCGGGAGTTCAGAGCTTAGGGTCGAATGCAGTTAAGATGAGGGGGCAGGAAGAAGGAAAAGGAGCGGACCAGGCAGGTAAGCAGGTCTCTCTCTAGGAATAATGATGTCATCTGGCAGATCGGGACAACAGGTCTGAGAGGAGAGAGAGGGATAAGGCAAACTGACAGTCAATCCTCCAYTGCGGTGGAGCAATCAATGCTGTTCAGGGGTCCTTCGGCCGAACGGGAAATACACAGACTAGGCAGGGGTGAGAGGTGTTACATCCTTCCTCAGGGAAGTAATCAATGCCACCTGCTCGGGCCTCTCAGCCATAATGGGGAGGAGCGTGCGTGAGTCTTTTATGTATTCCATTTGACTTGCCGGGGGAATAGGAACCGGACTGTCGCTCCCCAGAATGGCAGGAGCCAGAACCCTGAGGTTCTG
>BFEA01000143.1:1564301-1576632 GCA_003427395.1 Chara braunii
GCAAAGACCAGTTACAAATCCCCCTCCACTCACCAACTCACTTCATCCTCATTATCTCCCCCAACCTCGTCTTCTTTCAATAAACAATAAGAATAACAATGAATGACTGAACCAGAACCAACGTCCGAATCTTGTCCTTACTGCCAGCAACCAATGAGGTCCACCATAGCCACGACCTGCACCTTGTATCACCTCCGAGTGGCGGTGGCTATGGCGGACTACAGGCGCCTTGCCCCAATGTTCGAAGGACAACGCAAAAGCAGATATGTCCCCTACTACTCAGACCGCCGTGCCTAACTCCTCTCTGTAGCCTTCTTGAACCAGTGCACCCCCACTGGGCCCCTCAGGGTGAAGATGCCATCCGCCATAGCCAGGTGAGTACGTCCGCCACTCTCCTCCAAGTCTCATTCTTCCTCGTCCTCCTACTGAGGCAACACAGCACGCAGCAATTCAGCGAAGCACCATGCAATGCTGCCGAGGCAACACAACTGCACAATGCCAAAAACAACTGCAAGGAACGACAGGGCAAGCAAACGAGCAGCACAGCAACGGCGCAGTGAAGCACAAGGCAACACCAACAAGGCAGCGAAACTACACGGCACACAAGCGAAGGACGTGGGAGGAACTACACACGGATAGGCAGTGGCCCAGCAGAGCAGCAAGGCACAAGGCAACACTGACACCGCAGCCACACCACGCAGATAACACAGCAGCTTGCAAAGAGCCACACGCGAAGCAAGCGGGACGGGCAGCAAGGCAGCGGCGTAGCGCAGACGAGGCAGTCCACACCTCCAACACGAAGCAAAGCGGCACATCACCTACGCACATTACGATCGAACCCCGCAGTGCGTTGGTTCCCACCATCGTTGAGCCAGGGAGGTACTCCGACGGACGTCTATCATCCACCCACAGACCATACGCACTGACATCACAGACAGAGCGTCCACCCTAAGAGTCCTGCAGGCACTCCAAACCACCAACCATCCACTATTTAGCACTTCCTAAGGGTGCTGATTGTGTGTGTGTGTGTGTGTGTGTGGCGGGGGTGGGTGAGGGGTGGGGGTTGCATGTTCCTGTAACAAGCAGGAATGAACCATTACCAGCTGCCTGACAACTGTAATGACCCACCAAAACACAGACTGAGAACACTGCTGATTTCTGGGATTTGCCGCTGGAATGAATGCCTTGCTCTAAGTCTGTGTGTGTGTGCTGCCTGCTGGTTTGCATGCCTGTCTGAGTGCTTGTCGGCCTGAGTGTGTGTGTGACCCGCAAGGGTACTTGTTGGTTGAAAGGCCCCGCAGGGCGGGTACTTACCTGTGGCCGTGACTTTGAGGGTTGCAGCGGCGAAAACACTCAAGTAGGGGKGGTAGGCCCGCGGCATTTAGAGCAGCGGGAAGCTGGTACCACTCAAGTAGTAGTAGAAGTGTCAGGTACTGGAGGCCGAGCAGAAAAAGACAAAAGTTGGCATTTTTAGAGGCCCAGTAGCGGTAGGTTAGAGGTAAGCCGGTACCAGTCCAAGTAGCCTGAGTCTAGGGCCTGTCCGGACGATAGCGGAGCCTGCAATGATGTTTCCCTCCGAAAGGGAGGAGGTACCGGTTGCTGGGAGGCCGCTCGGCCTAGGAAGTCACCGCCCAAGAGGCCCGTAGGCTGCTATATCTTCAGGAGGAGCAAGTAGCTCCTCATTTGCGGCATGCAAGGATTGGCGACATGCTGCTGGAGCCAAGCGCTGGACTTGTGAAGCGCTGCCTGGAGGAGAGGAGCAGCTGGGCGCTCAGCCTGGCTATGGCGAGCAGTCCAGCCTGAGGAGGAGGGAGAAGGGGGCGAAGGAGGAGAGTGGTGAGGTACCTACCAGGCTATGGTGGACATCATCTTCATTACCTTGTTGGGCGCTGCATCTGGAAGGCCCCAGTTGGGGTAAGGCCACAGCAAGGAAGCTCAAGGCAGAGTCAGGCATGGCGGCTTAGTGAGCAGCGGCATAGATGCTTTGGGTTGTCATTTGGACAGGAGTGCAGCGACATAGCTGCTTTGCATTGTCCTTTGCACAGGAGGGCAGAGCCCTCAGTAGTCCGCCATAGCCTAGGAAGAAGGGGGGAAGCCATAGTTGTCGTGGACCTATTGTGGTGTCAGCAGTACAAGGGAACTTCGGATATTGATTCTGGTTCATCCATTCATTGTTATTATTATTATTGGAAGAAGAATAAGATTGATGAAGTGAAGGAGGAGGAGGAAGGTGGAGAGAGAATGGGGGATTTGTCATTGGTCTTGCTGGTGTACATCTTCTTCTTCTTCTTCTTCTTCTTCTTCTTCTTCTTCTTCTTCTTCTTCTTCTTCTTCTTCGTCTTCTTTTTCGTCTTCCTTCTCTCTTCTTTGGTCTCTATCTCTTTGCAAGTACTTTCATTTCTTTCACAATTGGGTGGCATTGTCTTTCATTGTGAATTTGCACTTTGGGAATGACCGGGATCCTAACACAACCCAATAATTACATGATTGTGTTTGCTGTCCCATTTTGTTTTTGGTATCATGGGACGAAAGATCCGAAGAATGGGAGGGTCTATTGCGGTGCGAGAGAAGTCAGGACGCGGTGCTGTATTTAGATTTCACGTCCAGCTCAACCTCGATGATCCACATGAGGAAGATCCAAGCTTTACCACTCTGCAAGACTTCAAGAGCAGGCTCAGTGCTGTGAAGAGTACACAAACGTTTAAGAAGACGAGGATGGTTCTTGTTATGTGCGACTCGCTCATGCAAAGGAAAGCTTTTGCATGGATGACAAACAACATGGTCAAGGTGGAGCTGATTGATACATGGAACAGTCTTTTGGAGAGGGTTGGGCAGTACAAAAGAGGCAGAAGAGGAAAGGGCAGAATGCCAGATTTAGGTGAAAAGGGGGCTGCATGGTGGACAGTCCCTGTGAGCCGAGGAGATCAAGCTGAGGCACAGTCAATGAGTGGTTCAAATGTGCATGGTGTTATAAAAGAGGCTGTGACAAGGGATTACAAAGGAGAGGAACCAGAAGCAGATGCAGCAGGATATTCTGATGCAGAACGGTGTAGACAAGGAATGGCGCCGACAGTGAGCATCAGAGACTCTGCGCAAGGATTAACAATCTGTCCGCAAGGCAATGCTGAGTTCAACGACCAGGGCAGCTGTGAACCGGTCCATTGTCCATTAACTGACAAGGCATTGTCAGACTCTAATATCGAGCAGCAGGTGCAGGCAGTGCACTTGATCATAATGATTGATATCAACAGAGTTCCGAACGGAGAAGACTTGGAGTTGGAGGACCTGAAAGACTTACTCAAGGTGTTGGGGAGTCGTTGTGTAGAAGATGGAATGCCACACGGACAGGATTCTCCAGCAGTTGGCATTTCATCTGACAAACTATCTGCATTGCCCATATCTCACACAGAAAAAAATTCTACTAGTGAAGATTTGGGAGGTTGGACGACTACTTTGCCAACCAAGGATCGGTGTCAGATTTCAACATCTGAAATGGTACAGCAAGCTGGAAAGGATAGGTCTCAGGCGCCAAGCTCAAGTGCAGACGGAAGCGGTGCCTTGACACTCGAGATGGTGCAGCGCACCAGAATGGATCCCTTAGGAACCTCAGAAGAGTATGTCTCGAGTGAAGACTTCAAGACATTGGCCTCAAAGGCAGGGGGCTGTCCTCCTGTTACAAATGCCCAAGTTTGTTCTGTCGGAGTTGACGAAAAATTCAGTGAATGCAATACCTTCAGACGAGGCATCCCTCTTCACGATGAGACGCTTGAGAGAGATGATTTGAGAAGTGGGGATCATGATGATATGCTTGAGAGAGATGATTTGAGAAGTGGAGATAAACATAACCAATATAGACCTTGTCCAGCCCATTTGGGAAGTAGATATGAATCGCACCTGTGTGCACCTGCTCCAGCCCATTTTGGCACTGGGTATAGAGGTCACGTATGTGGCCCTTGTGGGACTCTTTCAGAAACCGAGTATGGACTCGACCCATGCGGAGGCGGTCCATCTGATTTGGAACCTATGTATGGCTATGATGAAACTTCTCCGGCTGGTGGTCCATCTCATCTACTCCTGGAAAGACCTGGTTTGGGAACTGGGTATGATACATCAGAAGCCTTAATGGAGGACGCCACGAGAACTGTACAGACTGATTCTATAATTCTTTCAACTGTGAGCAAATCAGATGCAACTTCAGTTGCACCTTTGCGTGCTGCAACTGAGGGAACCTGCAAAGAACCTGAAATTCTGGCAGAAGCTGAGTGCTGTGTTAAGTCTGTTGTTCTGATTTGGCTTGTCCCAGCGACAGCCACCACCAATGTCCGTGCAAAGATACGACAGTTCGGCAGATGGGCTTCCAGCTTGCAGCACGAGATCCCTGTGAAGTGGCACATCAAGAGCAAGCCCTTGCATTCAAGGGAGATGCTAGAGATTCTGGAAATGGCAACCGATGAGGGACCGTCAGAATCAATTGTGATGGCTGGTCAGCAGGAGATCGAAGAGGCGCTTGACATGGACAGTGCGGTTGCTGAGAAGAGCATTCACAACAAAACAGCTCCTTCTAGTGTACACGGTCGCCGGCGTCAGAGCATGGGAAGCATATTCAGGACTGGTTCTATACAGGATGATGATGTCAGTTACTTAACAAATCGTATTCGCATTCTTGATGGTTACGAGGTCGAGTATGCACCTGACAGCATGTTAGACGTGGCACTTGCTTCACCAATCTGTACCTGGCGTGACAGAGTTGGATCCTCCGAAGTGGACCGTCCGTTCATGGATGTACCCACTGACCATTTGATTACAGGCTCTTGGCAAGCAAATGCCAGTGTTACAAGATGGGACGAGAGCGCAGATGACACAAGGTCCCAGCCAGTCAGTCCTGGATTTGAACCTTCCGCTAACGATTATGACATCCGGTCAAAGAACAGCATTGACATACGGGAGATTCATGGCCCAGGGGTGGAACCCCCGGTGCCTCCGGAGCCTGGAAGTAATCCCCAAGCTCGACTGCCAAGACCTTGTAGTCCTCTGGAAAAGAGTACTGATGTGGAGGCTGCAAGTTCGAGATCTACCAATGGTTGCTTGGCGGGTGAGGAACACAGAACACGGACTAAGTATTTGGTCCTTCCATTAGGTTCTCAGAGAAGCAGGATGATTGATGTTGATGACTGGGGGATGAGTGATCCCGTGGACAGGCGTAAGTTGTATTTCGTGTGTGGTCCTTGTGAAGACACACACAAACTTCAGATTGGAAGTGTGGCAGAGGGAAGCTCGGCGAAACATGCTGGGATAACTATTTCTGTCATGTCTGAAAGAGGGAAACAATTCCCTGCAGTTGAGGGCATTTCAGCCGATGGTAACAGGAAAGAACATTATGATCCCATCAGCAAGATGCAAAGCGTTGCTGAGATGCATCCTTCTGCTCTCGCCCAGGGGGACAAAGCCAGTGGACATTTTGGAGGGATGAGCAGTTCTGAAGCACTCATGAGAAGATGTTATGGGCAAAGGGAATTCCCTATGAAAGGATCACTTACTTCTGTCTGGAAACCGAGAGCTTCTGAGGGGACTTTGCATGGCGCTCAAATGGGCTGCATCGTAGAGGAGAAGTCTGTTGCAAACAGAGAGACACAAGTGAGCTTACCATCATCAGGGATGGGGGAGGAAGGAATAGATTATCAATGGAAGCTGCCAACCTCGGATGTAGAAGATCACAGAAGACTAACGCGTGATGTCAGCCAGAGATGGTCATCGACTCCAGGACCAACTTCTGGGACAACCTTTCATCCACCTTCTCACATTGCAGAAACGCATGAAATGCAGAAGCTGGGAGATCCACACACATCTGAAGGTTTCCTCAAACGAGATGCAAACTGGGAAACACACAGGATAAGGAACAGCAAAGGCAAGGAAAGAATACTTGGTTCTCCCGATGCCGGTTTGACTTCGGGTCCAAAGGAAGATCCTGTTCCATTTCGGACTAATGTCCCTTTCGGTCCACCATCTGATCCTGCACCATCTCAATCGTGCCCTGATCCATTACATGATCCTGGACTGTTTCAATCATGTGTTGTTCCGTTACATGACCCGAGACCTAATGCATCTCAGTCTCATGTTTCTTCTGGTTCATTATCTGATCCTGGAACATCTCAGTCACATCCTGGTCCATCACATGACCGTAGACAATTCCAATTACACCCTGCTCCGCTCCGTGACCCCGGATCATCTCGATCACGCCCTGACGTCACGCACCAGGCCCGTTGTACATGTCCTCAGGAAGAGGATAGGACACTTGGTTCTGCCTGTGGCACTGCGCCTTCTGGTCCATTGCATGGTCCTGAACCACCTGAAACCATGAGCCAAGGGGGTCAAACACATCCTCATCCAGAGAAGCCCCTCAAAGGAATGGAGGTGCTGGTTGCAGAAGACACTGGACTCCTTCGCAAACTTCAAGTGGCCATGCTCCAAAGACTTGGTGCGAAAGCAATTGGTGTGGAGGATGGCAAGAAGGCAGTCGAAGCTGTCTGTGAGAGAGCTGCTGCTGGTCAAGCTATGAAAATGCAATTCGACCTCCTGCTAATGGACTGCCAGGTGTGCCTCGGTTATCATTTTCTCCCTTTGTTGAATTCAGAAGATGTCCTTCTTGACTTCTCTTTCCAAACAGAATTATGAATAAGCAGAACACGAGTCCAGCCCAGTCTCCATGCCCATGGAGAACACTGCAATGGGCCTGGAAATCGGGCTGCACTACCGTCTTCCCCAGAATAGGACGGAATTACCGTCTTCCCCTGAATAGGACGTATGGACATTACTGCCATATGTAGCGTGAAAGTTGCATGGAGATTGGGGTGCACTACCGTCTTCTCCCAAGTAGAACATATGGACATCATCGTGGTATATAGGCTGAAAGTTGCCCTGAGTACGGCTATAATGACTGTACGTCCTATTCGAGGGAGGATGGTAGTGGACTGCCAGGTATGTCTGCAATATTCACTCCTTCCAGACCCTGTGTGCTTCTGAACGTTTGTCGTTTGTCTCCCAAAATGGATGACGTGAGGGTACCCGGCGCATGTCACTAAATGGTACATGCATGTAATATCAGTAAGAAGACCATAGTTCAAGTCTGACAGAATCACATGACGATGCTATACCCCCTTTCAAGAGGTGCAGCACCTCCTCTTGTAAGTGCAGGCATCATCACCCCTGTTCACCCTCAACCAGTAGGATCAAAAATTTATGTTTGATATTTTGAAATATTATGAAATGTAAATTACATACCAACGGGCCTAGCTCAGTTGATACACCTATGAACAGTTTAAATCCAGACTCGAGTTCGAATCCAGATGCTACCAGATTAACAAAATAAAACAATTTGGAATTACCTGGGCCCAATGCATTCAGGAAGGATATCTCACGGCCGTCCAAGGCCGTCACCCTATTAAAAAACAAATTATAAAAAGAAGTACATAAGTTATAATTCGATACGTCTTGTACAAGTACAAAAAAGACAAAGTCAGTATTGGAATACAGTTCAATACACCATTTGTCTGAAACAGAGGACTGTCATTTTTTATTTTTTTATTTTTTTATTTTTTTAAAGGATGACGGCCTTGAGATATGGTCATCAAAGTTTATCAAACTGACCGGCCCTAGGTAATTCAGAGTTGTATTGTAGTACTTTAGTCATCTGCTTTCAGTGACAGGTCTGTATTTCATCAGATCAAGGGTGTATGAACTCCGCCACGCCAGCTGGTGAGAGGTCTTCTGAATGAATATAATCGAGAAGAAATCAATACAATCATGGAAAACCAATCATTTATTGAAGTCCAAACGATATGTGCATGTGATGCAAAGTCATGCAAAACTTACGATCTAACAATCAACGACCGGTGGTGCGAGGTCTGTCATTTGTTTCATATAAGAAAAAGAGCAATGGTGCGACTATCTGATGCAAATGTCATTTGTTTCATAAGAAGAAGAACAATGGCTGGACATCAGAAAACGGGCCTGTAACTCTCTGACATCATGGAGGGTCTTGTTTTCTCTGTAATGGTCGCAGATGCCAGTGTTGGATGGTTATTCGGCCACTCGAGCGATACGAGAAATGGAGCAGAAGCAGGAGACTGCAGAGCCCCATCATTTGCCGATCATTGCACTGACTGCACATGCCATGAAGTATGATGAAGACAGATGTCTTAATGCAGGCATGGATGCCTACTTGATGAAACCGATGAAAGTAGAACAATTGTTGAAAGCAATCAAAAGAGTTTGTCCTCACTTCATTTAATGTATATAACAAGAATCATGAGACCACCTCCATGGGGTTTGTCGTAAATTTTTCACTCTGCTGACTCTGCTGTTACTTGATTTAGTACAAGTTTTCATATGAAGGCAGAGCATCCACTGGTCTGTCAACTTTTGACCCGAGTGATTGTGTTTTCGTCACAGGGAGCAGGCAGTCGAGCCGAGTGCACATTGCCTGATTTCCCAGCCTTAGGCGAAGGCATGGTACTATCACTTGGTTACAGGGAGCAGGCAATCGAGCCGGGTGCACATTGCCTGATTTCCCAGCCTTGGTATTATCACATGGTGACCTTAGCATGAGTGTGGCCGTACATTTCAAACAATTTGCCGAACCTACAGGGCCCTGCTGTTCTTCAACGCCCAGGGGAGGAGAGGATGAAAAGTAGCTGTGGAATAGTAGTCGGAGTGGTTTAGACTTGCAGAGACAGCAACACCCTTGAAAAGCTTCACAAAATGGGAGATGAGAAGTAGAGTGGTCAGGGGCCAGTTTCCTATCTCAGTTGGTTTTTCATGCAAGTGGCATTCAGGAGGTTGTCGGTTCAATTCCCCAAAGCTGCCTGTGACGTGCTTGGTGTTCACCAGCTGAGATAGTTGGCTTGCCCCCTCTAGTCAGTCTTGGTAGGCTCCTAGGTTCTCTTAGAGGCCCTCACCCCTGCCATTCCTCACTGTGATTATTTCCCAGGTTTGTTGGATCTTGGCTGTTCCCTACACCCGGTAGATCAGGTTTAGTGGATCTCGAGTGTTCCCTCTACCCGGTAGATCTCAGGTGCTCGTTTCTGGTATACTTAGGCATATAGGTAGGTAGTGTGAGATATACTTGAGTGAAGAATATGGCCTACTTGTTTTTAAAAGAGGAAGTGGAGGGCTTAGGAAGATCGGACTCTTATCTCCATGCCAAACCGAGGAATAAAGTCAACATCTCTCTCTCTCTCTCTCTCTCTCTCTCTCTCTCTCTCTCTCTCTCTCTCTCTCTCTCTCTCTTTGTCTGTGTGTGTGTGTGTGTGTGTGTGTGTGTGCGTGTACGTGTTTGAGGGGGGACGCAGACTTCCACATTCACAACATGGACAGGTTGTGTCAAAAACGTATGATGCAAAGTGTTCCACCAATTTACAGAGAATTTCATTATTGTATATTTATGAGACCTATACAAACAAAAACAGAAGCTACATATGCAGAAAAGAGTAGAAAATGTAGTGCACCTAAATAGATAAATAGCAGTATTAATACGGAAGTGTTTCGAGCATCCCAAGCACAAAAGGTTCCCCACATAGGTTTTTCCCCAAAAACTTCCAGTAACTAGAGTGGAGAAGGTGAACAAAGCGCCTATTTTGGCACTCATCTTTGACAGTAAGTGAAAAATGGGCTGTCTAGTAACAAGAAACAACACACTACTAATAGCCATTCCGAAATAGCCATTCCGATGTAAACAAGTAAACTCATCCAAGCAAGTAAACACCACCAAAAAAAGAGCTTGCATCTTGCCCGAAGGGAGGAATGCAAACATGCGAAGGCCACAGTGGCTGAAGAATGAAGGATAAACGAACGGTAAGCAGTAGCACAGTAATATGAAGCACCACGGCAGCGAGGCACCAATGTAGCAGGATAGCAAGGCCAAGGGCAGTGGGGCAAACAGCAGTGTGGCAAAAGGCAGCAAAGCAACCTGGCAAACACCAAGGTTCCCCTCGCCAGACTTCCAGCAGCGCATTTGCCATAGAGCTGTGGTTTTATTGTGGACTGGGAACCCGGATCAACAACACCTTACACGAAGTTGCATGGCAAATAGTAACACAACCTAAAGGAAAGGGAGGACTAGAACTCCTAGACCCGGCACACCAAATTAAAGTACTGCAAATAAAATGGGTAATCAGGCTGACCCTCCAAGGCAACCTCCAATGGGTACCATTGACCCTCAATCACATCAGGGAGCTGGCGCCTTCCAGTCCCCCCCCCCCCAAACATGTCAGGTCTCTTTTGGATTTTCAACCAAGTGTGGCCCCTCCCAAGCAACGGTAGAAACAAGCACCATCAATCGGATCCGGAAGAGGCAAGGGATCGAGGGAACATAAAATCATTTTGGGAACAACTGATCCATACATAGGGAAAGATCAAGATTCATCCCAAAAGAAGAGACGAAGTCCTTAGACAGCCCGTATTTGGCAAAGCTAGAAAAAGGTGTATGGCAAATGCAACACCTACAGCTCAACTAAACTGATTTCCATTAAATATAATTTTATAATTTTTACGTAGGCTACTAGACTGAACAGGGGAAACTTGCCCGACCGGGTAAAAAATAATTAAAAAAACTAGGCTACCAGCCAGGCCATCTGGGTCGCCCTGTTTTCCGGGACGACCCGGTCATGCAAGAAGCAGGGAAGGTCGCCCTGTTTTCCGGGACGACCCGGTCATGCAAGGAGGAAGGGTAGATAGCGGACGGCATGACGCAACGGGCAGTTGCTATGTGGCTCCTTTTTGAAAAAAATAAAAAAWAAAAAACGCAGAGCGACAAATATTTGCGGCTTTAAAAAAAAAAAAAAAAAAAAMAATCAATCAATCAAACCAGTGGGCAGGGAGGATAAGAGAGGGTCGGGAGGATCGAGTCCACGGGTGGGGGAGTAATCAGAGGGAAGGGTGGGGCCTCTTTTTGTTTTTGATTTTTTTGATTTTTTTTCTTTTTTGAAATCGGCAGGGAAGGATTGGGGAAAAGATCGCAGGGAATGGTAGAGCAAGGATCAGGCAATGGTCGGTGGACAACGATCGGGCAAGATGAACCGGTCCCTCTCACTCACTCAATCAATCAACCAAACAGTCAAACAATCAAATTTCAGTGATTGATTGATTGATTTGATTCAGCATGGGGGATGGAAGGACCGAGGTCGAGATCGACGGTTGGGATAATCACGATCGGTTTCGCTGGGGTCCTCTTTCTGTCGCTCTCAATCAATCAATCAATCAATCAATTAATCAATTATTCAATCAATCAATCAATCAATCGATCAAATTCAATTGATTGATCCACCACGGGAGACGAAGAATCGGCTTGATTTTATTGAGCACGGGGGACGGATGAACCGGGGTCGGGATCCGCGGTTGGGATCGTCCCGATCGGGATCGCAGTGATAGGAGGCAGAGGAGATGGATGGGGAGGGTAGGTGGAGGAAACGAAGCAAGGACAGTAGGGGAAGAGGACAACTCCCTCTCTCTCTCTCTCTCTCTCAATCGATCAATTAACCAACCATGTTACCAATCAATCAACATCGATCGATTGATTGATATTAGTGGATTGATTGATTGATTGTTGGGGTCGAGGGTCAGCGCTGGGGTCGGGGAGGGTTGGCTGACTTTCGGGGAAGGGCCGAGTGACTTTTGGGGGGAGGGTTGACGGTAAGGTCCTCTCTCTCTCGCTCTCAATCAATCAATCAATCAACCAATCAGTCAATCAATCAAATTTGATTGATTGATTGATTAATTTGATTGAGCATGTGATACGAAGAGTCGACCTGATATGATTGCTTTCGCGAATGTTTTTGTTTTTTTTTGTTTTTTAATCATATGAATGAATTAATGCATGAATGAAAGAATCAATCAATCAATTGACTTATTGATTAATTGATCAATCAATCAATACATACATACAAATAAGAACAGTAAATATTAAAAAAAAAATGTTGGCGGGTCACGGAGGGTGAGGGAGGGTCCGGGAGGGTCGTCGAGCAGGGGATGCGGAGAGTCAGGAAGGACCTGAGAAGGCCGTGGAGGGACGGGGAGGATCAAGTTATGTCGGCGGGCAGGGTTCCCCCCCCCCTCACTCTCTCTCTCTCTCTCTTTGTGCTCTCTCTCTCTCTCTCTCTCTCTCCCACCAACTTTAAGCTTCCGTTTCCCTCGCCCCCACCCATTAATCCATCCATCGGTCAATCAATCAACCAGCCAACCAATCAATTAATCACTCAACCAACGAATCAATTAATCAACCAACCAACCAATCTCTCTCTCTCTCTCTCTCTCTCCCCCCCACCATCTTCAAGCTTTA